>JAOQIF010000636.1:0-51829 GCA_026260285.1 Colletotrichum sansevieriae | reverse complement strand
GTTAAGGCAGTTAGGGCAGTTAAGGCAGTTAGGGCAGTTAAGGCAGTTAGGGCAGTTAAGGCAGTTAGGGCAGTTAAGGCAGTTAGGGCAGTTAGGGCAGTTACGCGCAGGGCAGTTAAGGTAGTTAAGGCAGTTAGATACAGGGCAGTTAGGTAGGGTAGGCGCTATTAAACGCTATAAATATAGTAGGAAGACTACTATAGATATAAGCTGGAAGTCAGACTTTAGCAGGGGCCTAGGGTTCACTTTTTATAGGTATAGGGGCATAGACCTCCTGCTTACCTAAAATTTCTAGCTACTTATACTTTATTAATAACACTTTAAAGCGGGACTGCTAGCTATATTGGGTAATCTCTACCCCTCATACCGTATACCTATTAATCAATTGAATTTTGACCTAGTGCGTCCTGCAGGCTGCCGTACTTGTATCCAACCCCGCACCAGCCACGCCTACTCCGCAATTTTAGTCACCAAAAACAAACAGCGACCCAACCTACATTCCTCGGCCAAACACCATTGGCTTCTCCCATCACCAGCCGGCGGCATGGCTTACTGGACGTTCGGAGCTTGCATTCTCCTGGGCGCGGCCCGGGCCGTCCATGGACTGGGTCCGCTACACGTCGCGAACACCGAAGGTTGGACCACGCTCCAGCAATTGAACTCGGGCTCTCCGTCCGAGACGGCCTCGGCCTTCGCGGAGTACCCCGAGTACAACCTGTCCGTCCCGATCGACCACTTCCACAACGATTCGCGGTATGAGCCTCATTCTGACGAGCACTTCGAGCTTCGTTACTGGTTTGATGCGAAGCACTATCGCAAGGGAGGCCCCGTCATCATCCTCGCCGCCGGTGAGACAGACGCCAAGGAACGTCTGCCCTTCCTCGACCATGGTATCCTGTCCATGCTCGCCAAAGCCACCGGCGGCGTCGGAGTCGTATTGGAGCACCGATACTATGGAAAGAGCTTCCCTGTCCCTGACCTCAGCACCGTGAACCTGCGCTTCCTGAGCACCGACCAAGCCCTTGCCGACACGGCTTACTTTGCCACGCACATCAGCTTCCCTGGCCACGAGGACCTCAATCTGACAGCTCCTGGCACCGCTTACATCGCCTACGGCGGGTCCTACGCCGGTGCCTTTGCGGCTTTCTTGAGGAAGCTTTATCCCGATGTTTTCTGGGGCGGCATCTCTTCCTCCGGCGTCACCGCTGCTATAGTGGACTACTGGGAATATTTCGAAGCGGTAATTCCACCTTTTGCGTAATTGAGTACAAGATTCTAAGCCAGCATCTAGGCCCGCTTGTTCGCTCCGGGCGAATGTGCTGAGACAACCCAAAAGCTCACTCAAGTCGTTGACAACATCCTCTTTGGCAAGGGCAATGGAGTCGCCATCGCCGACGTTGACGAACTCAAGGAGTTGTTCGGGCTCAAGCCTCTTGAAGATGCCGACTTCGCCAACGTGCTGAGCTGGGGCATCTCTGGGCTGCAATCAACGAACTGGGATCCCGCCCAAGACAGCGCCTCCTTCGGAAAGTACTGTGCGACTGTCTCCTCTGACAGTATTCTGTTTGGAAGCACCCGCCACCTGAAGGCTTCTGCTGAGAGAATTCTCGCAGCCAGCGGCTCTGATAAGAAGCTGACGAATCGCCTGCTCAACTATGTCGGCTACGTAAAGGATGATGTCAAGCAGGCGTGCCGTGACGGCGACCTGCTCCGCTGCTTCTCGAGTAAGAATGAGGCTAACTACAACAACACTTCTATCCGTCAAGGCCCCGGCCGTAGCTGGACATACCAAGTCTGCACCGAGTGAGTACTCACCGACCCACGACGGAGGAACTGGAGCACTAACTGCTCTTCAAGATGGGGCTACTTCCAGACCGGGTCCGGTGTACCCAAGGATCAGCTTCCTCTCATCTCCCGCGCTATCGACCTAGAATACAGCTCGTTATACTGTCGCAACGCTTTCAACATCAACAAGGTCCCGAACGTCGACGCCATCAACAAGCATGGCGGTTTCAACTTCAGCTACCCACGCGTGGCAATTGTCGATGGAGAAGCTGACCCGTGGAGGGCTGCCACGCCTCACAAGATTGGACTCGATCGCAAGTCGACCACTAGCGAGCCTTTCCTTCTTATCCCGTTAGGTGTCCATCACTGGGATGAGAACGGTGCCAAAGAGAAGGACATCACTTCCGACTTCCCGCCTGCTTCTATCAAGAAGGTGCAGGCCCAGGAGGTGGAGTTTGTTACCGCTTGGATGAAGGAATGGGAGAAGGAGCACAGTCGGGGCAGAGACGAGGGCACGTGGCAGACCGCCACCCATGTCAATAGTATTCTGACGACGACAGGCATGGTCTCTGAGGAGCTATAGAATTTCTGCTAGGGATTGGGCTTCTTTGTTATGAATATTGGCAAAACACAGTGTGCATATTTCCGCCGTGCGATCCTGTCTCCTCGGCTCTTTACATGACAGATTTCAAGTAGATTTCGAATTCAGATTGTTGGCACGCCATTTGCTGGAACCCAATGCTGAGAAAAAGCTTGGCAAATGTTGATATCCTTATGGTGTGGTGGCAAGTAAGACAACTGCTGTACTGCAATTGCGGCTTATATACGCTTCACGACATAAGGGGAATTCTAAACCACAAGCGAGGTGACATATTTGTCAATGGAAAGCTGTTGTAATGAGATAAGTGACAACGAGTCCTGTAATACGTTGATCCGTACTGCTATAGGTGCACAGATCACATGCATTTCCCTCTGTCCTACTGGGTCTGAGCCTTGATCATATCGGCAGCCTGGGCTCGTCAACGCTCCACGTCCTGTTCTATGCGTGGGGTGAAATCCACTCACCTTCTCAGCCACAGCATACACCGCCATGGAAGTCGTCGCACCGACAATGGTAGGCATCATAGAAGCATCGATGACTCTGAGCTTTTTGACACCGTACACCAGCAAGTTCTCGTCAAGCACTCCGCCCCACTCGCGCGGCATCTTAGCAGTGGTTCCCACGGGATGGTATACGGATGGGATGATCTGTCCCTTGGCCCAGTTCACAAGCTGAGCATCAGTTGAAACGCCAGCACCCGGCGACGTCTCACGGGCCTGGTACTGCGCGAGGTCGCCCGTAGTCATGTACCGTCGCATGAACTTGATGATCTCAGCCATGACGTCCAGGTCGATGGTGTTCGACGCGGCACGGTAGTCGACGAGCATCTCACTCTCGGGTTGAGCGGCGTTCAGGAGAATGTTGCCTCGAGACATGGGATGGAGGTTCTGCACAGAGCCACCGGGACCGTACATCATCATTTCCGAAAACACGGTGTTCTTGGAGCGCATCAGTCGGCCGTAGACCTTTTGCTGCTGCTTGTATCCCTCGATCTGCTCTGAGGTGTAGGCCGACGGCAAGTGAGACTCGGGATCCTGTGCCTCGTAGGTCTCGGCCAAAGCCTCGTACCTGTCCGGGCTGACGACAGGCAACCCGATCATGGAGGCGAGCGAAGGCGGTCCGCCGCCACCCCATCCGCCACCGCCGCTGTTGGGAGGCTGCACACCCCACTGGTAGGAGATGCTCGGGATGTAGCTGTGGTCCTGAAAATTCGATCCGACACCAGGAAGATCGACTTTGACGGCGATGCGGGCTTGTTCGAGGTGGGCGCGGGGTCCGATGCCGCTGAGCATGAGGACTTGGGGCGTGTGGACAGACCCAGCAGCAAGAATGACTTCGCGGCGGGCCTTGATCTGCACGGGAGCAGCTCCTGTGGTGTTGCGCGAGACGAATTGCACGCCCGTGGCGGTATCGCCGGCGAAGAGAATACGGTTGACCTTGGCACCGACCATCATCTCGTAGTTGGCGCGGTTGAGGCCGTCCCAGTGGCCGTTGCGGGCATACGAGCGTTGGAATCGAACGGGGTCTTGGGACATGGGATACCAGTAGAGACCTGCCTCGCCGGCACCACTGTCAACGGGGATAGTCATGCCCGGCATCTTAGCCATTGCGTTGTACAGAATTTCTGAAAGGCTGGTCAGCAAGGTTTGGGGCCAGTATCTTGAGAATGTACTAACTCATGATTGACGATAGAGGTCCCTTGCCGAAGGCGGCGTAGATCTTTGATGTAGTGCCCCAGTAGCTGGTGTCGTACTTGATGTTATACTCCTGTGCCTGTGCTGCATCGGGGGGCGCAAGAGTGATGCCCTAGGAGCGTTCAACATCAGTCAGATTATCACAGAGCGTAAGAAATCTACCTTTTTGAAGTAGGGTAGCAAATTGTCCCAGTCCCATGTAGAGCCCGTTCCTCCCAGTTCCTTCCAAGCGTTGTACTCATCTTTAGTTCCCCTGAGGAAGACTTGACCGTTGACATTTGAGCTGCCTCCGACAACACAGCCAATGCCGACAGAAAAGCTTCTGTTGTTGAGGTTGGGGCACGGCTTAGAGGTGATGTTGAACATGCGTCTCGGGTGCATGCCGGTCTGGCTGTCGTAGTAGCCGTACTCGACGACAAGAACCGTGTCTGTCTTTCGTCAGTTCTACCGTAGTTGCACGGGCGAGGAAGGCCTTCACATTTGCCATCCTCAGTGAGGCGATCTCCAACTGTCAGACCAGAAGTCCCTCCACCGACGATGACATAGTCGTACTCGGAGGCGAGCTGCTCAGCTCGGGTGAGAATATTGACGTGTTCAGGGTGCTGCGTCGGCCACGCTGAGACGAAGTGCGAGGCCACAGCGAGGCAGTAAAGAACGGTTCCCGCGAGTGAAATCATCCCGGCCTACTGATTCGAAAGACTAGGCGATATGATTCAAGTTAGTAGACTGAGTCAGGTCGAGGCTGACACGGATCCTGTACATTCTCATCAAGGCCGGCCAAGCTCAACTATATAAATCCTGTCCCCCTCAACGGAGCGAATCCTGCATGCAATGAGTGAAGATGTCTTAGTACAGAAACGGCTACCTTCCGGAAATATTCACCCGATATTACTGCAAAGTCAGCTGGATATCACGAGAACATCTTGGCACGTCAGCGACATCAGCCATTTCCAGCCCTATTGGTTGATGTTTGTTGCTTCATATACCCTACAATAGGCTCAAGTCGAGCTTATGCGAGGCAGTAAGGCGGCAGGCACTTCGAGCCAAATTGACCAGAGCCGCAGAAACCACGAGGAAGGATGCGGGGGTGCCTACCACTTTGGGAAGTAACAGCCGAGACTTAACCTTCATTGGACGAGAAGGGTGTCACGTTACAGCCAAGAGCGTATATTTCTAGACAAATTCGTATTATCCCTGATTAAAAGTCAGCATTGAGCCGAGAGGAACCATGGATGCGTCTTCAACAACTGTCCGCTCCAGCTTCGCCATTTGAATATTGCAAGCCGCCACAGGCAGGGGCCACAGAAGAGTATTGACAGGGCCACTGGAGGAAATCACAGCATTTCAACTATTGAGTGGAAGATGACAGTTTGTTTGGACTGTTGGATGACCGAGTGGGTATTTGTAAATGGACCGGTTCAAACACATTAGCGCGCTAGGACGATAAGCAAGAGAGTTGTGAACCATCGACTGCTCGGGGTTTCTAGACTCATTGCCGCTGGTGGCCCCGGCTAGACCGTGCCTGAATCGCATTGTCAATTGGCCCAGCTGTAGCTTCGAACTCCGTATGCAAGACTGACGCCTTAGTCTGCTGCCTCGCGGCAGAGGCAGAGTCCAGCTCGTACTTCAGTTCAGGGAGCTGAGCTGGCACAGAATCGACCACAGATCTCCAGCCATCTCCAGAAGAGGATCTCCGGGCTCGAGGCGGTTTGATCGTAAAGGCTGCAACGCAGATGGGCAAGGGTGTTCAAGGGTGTATGTGGCAGACGTGGCAGAGACTGGGGCGACGGCAGGCGATATTGCGGCAAAGACATCCATCGTAGAAGTGAAATGTCTAGACCTTATCATCTGTCCCGTTAAATGACATAGCGAGCACGTCTTCAGGCTCACCCTCCCAAGAAACAACACGCTTCGGGTCTTGTCCGATTTCAGCATCAATTTCAACACCACAAACGCACTCGGTAGATGTTCCGCAGCCATGTTGAAAGATATTGTCAGAGTGAGCTTTGCTATTTATCAGCACAGTGTAATGCTCGAAGATGTCGTAGAACTGAGGTTTCAACCCGCCGACTCGTAACAGACGAGCAACATTTTGGCTGCCAGTAGCTCCTCAAAGTGACAATCCTTTTGCACAAGATCAAAGACTCACTTCGCAGCAGAGATCCGGAAAGCTGTGGATTGGTGAGAATCTTGAACGCCTATGCATCAAGGTGGCCTTTGGACAAGGCGCAGATCGCGTGGAGGGCGGGGGAGTTTTCGCGCGAAAGAGGCAGTATCACCCCCACTCCACACTCTGAAGGCCCCTGGCAGTGCCATCACTCGTCCTCTACATCTCAAGTGGCCAGAAGCATCCCGCCGATAGTTTCGGGCGTAACCTTTCTTAGATCCTCTCCCAACGACATCCGGAGCTGGCAAAGGCTCCGCTCAGCAGCCTTCATCCTGCCAAAGCATCGTTGAGGCGTACGTTTCACATCCCGTGAAGCGTAGTTAGCGGCCTCGTAGTCGGCCTGGACGCACTTAACCCAGAAGGCGCCGGCAGGGACATCGGTAAGAACCTCTTCTCGTTAGCGAGGAGAACAGTTCGCTTCGAGTAGCAATCGTCACCCTTCGAAACAACACCCTCGGCAACTATCTCTTGGTAGAGGCGTCGGACGCGATCCATGTCTGGGTCGCCGAGCGTGATTTCGTCGTTTCCGAGATGGATATGAAACCACGAGTAGAGCGTAGCGTCGCGTTCTCATTCTTTGCAGAGCTCTCTCCCAGGCACTTGGAATCGGCGCATATCTGCTATAGCATGGTGCTGACCAGGGTTTGCGACGCGTCTTGAGAGTTGGGCACTATGCAGTGCGGTAGATGGAGAAGCTCCATGTTTCGTACGCGTCGGCCGGGTCGCAATTGTGAGGAAAGTGAGCTGTCAGGAAAACTCGTTCTTGATATGGATGTTGTGTGAGTTTCGACATGATGGTAACACTTCATATGAATAAGGTGGCATGAGAAAAAACCAAGACGAAACTGCCACATTTACTATAGGCGAAATGTCTTCCTAATTTGTCGGTGCAATGTAATAGAAAAGGGCCTTAGAGAATGAGGGTTATATCTAATTTCGACATGATAAAAATAAGCCTAGGCAGCAGCGTCGACCAACGGCCAAGAGATGTTATCACTGTTCTTAACTGGAACAGTTACCTCCAAAACATTGGATACAACGCCAAGTTCGAAGAATCATTAATAGAATTAGGATTGGGATTCAGGACTATTATAGTATGTCTGTGCAGTTGGGTATTGTAGTTTACAGCAGGCCGTTAGCTCATTAATTAGAAAACCCTGGCTGAGAAGTATCCGTACCCACAGAACAACGGGTCGTTCTGTGTCTTTCCAAGCATCCGCAAGGCAGTGTTATATCCAGGCTTAGACCATTGTATCTGGTGCACTAGATCCAGAACCCGCAGGCTTGCGAGCACCCATGCCCGCATCATACCCGTTTGCGCCGTGCGCACCGGTAGCAGCGCCGTGGTGATGCTTGTCACGAGGGAGCAGACCGCCACCTCCGCGAGCACCCCATCCGGCCTTGCGAGTGAAAACAGCATCGTAGAGCTCGGCGTCGAGGCCGTAGGAAAAAGCCTGGCCGCGGTTGAGAGGGATGTGGTTAAAGCGGAAATCCCAGACGGCAGCATAGGTCATGCGATAAGAGGAAAAGGCGAAAACGATACCAATGAATGCGCCAGCGAAGATGTCATACCAGTTGTGGAACTCGTCGATAGTAAGAGCGCCACCGATGAGAACAGCGCCGAGGATGGGGATGTAGATGACGATCAGCTTCCACATGGCAGGATGGTAGTCGGAAAACACCTTGAGCTTGGCGTTGAGGTAGAGGTAAAGGTAGACGAAACCCGCAAAGGCTGCAGTGGTGTGGCCAGACGGAAAGCTCTCGAGGGAGTCATTGATTTCTTTCACGTCGCCAGTACAGACCTCCTTGGTCACGTAGATGGCGTTGAAACCCGCAGGGCTGTAGCCGGATCGTGCGATGCCGCCCTGATCCGAAGTGACTCGGGACAGGTCGGGCTGACAAGCCTCCAGGAAGTGAGGTCGTAGTCCGCCGATGAGGAACTTGAGGAAGACTTGGAAGACGGCAGCGCAGATCAGGGAGTACAGCAGACCAATGACAGCGTTGTTGACATCCCAGAAGGAGCGAACGCGAATTTGCATCAAGATAATGATGACAATGGGGATAACAGAGGCGAGGAAGGCGGCGAGCCAGATGGGAATGATCTCGTTCCGAAGGGGATAGGCGAATTCCGGGTAGACGACCTCGCCGTCAGAGAAGGTGACGGCGAAAGACCTGTTCGGGGCAGGAGGCGCCATGTAAATCTATAAACCCTGGTCAGTGACTGGTTATCGACAGCCATAGTACATCGACTTACACCGAGGCCGATGGCACCCATGCAAATCATGGTGATAATGTCGAGCAGAGTGCCCTTCAACCATTGCCCGAAACTTGGACGGCGGGACATGCTATACGGCTCGCCCTTGTGATGGTGACCATGGCCGTTAGAGTGGCCAGCGGCATGGCCATGGGCCGGAGCGGCATCGCGCGAACGCTTGTTGAAAAAGCCCATCGTGGAAACCCTGGTGACGAGTATTGCTGTAGTCGATTCGGTATGGGTATTGTTGTCAAATGCTGATGTCGACGCGGGACTAAGACAAACAAGACAATGCCAAGACGGGATGGCTAGGCTTGTGCCTTGGGGTGCTGCAAGATCTCTCGGCGAGCTGTGCGATGGATGTGTGGCTTGACCTGCTGTACAAACGAGAATCAAGCTCGAAGGGAGGGCAGACGTCGATTTTAAACTCAGGATTAAGGTAGTGGCGCTTCGAGGTGTTTGGCAGGCGGATGCTTGCATGGCCGAACCCTCTCTCTGCTTGACGTCATGTTTGTCAATCCCAGAATTGGGGGGGCATCGTCGATTTGGGACGAAGCTCAATCGACAGGAAAGCAGGAGCCAAAACATACAAGCAGAGGCCACAGGAGGCGCCTGCTGTGCGTCAGTAGGGGGTTTCTCCGTCCCGTATGTCATACCAGCCGCGGCTTATTCCAGACACACTCATTTCTCAACCTGCCCGCCCTGCTCAAGCAACGCAACCTAGACACGGCTCATTTTGTCTGGCTCTATAGGGATTTCTGTTACGCACTAAACCCCGGATTGTGGCTAGTGGCTTGACGCCGTTGGGCGAGTGGTGAGCGGTGGCAGCGAGTGCGGTCATGATGGTGTGGTGGTGCAGGGTGAGAACCGAGGAAGAATCCCTGCTCGGGGCCAGACTGAAAATGCCGCTCGACGTCATCCCGCCTGCGACGCGTGGGTGTCCTTGGCAAGCCCGGGTCCGGTCCCGTCGTCGACGCCCCTGTCACGGCACTCCAGATCCGACTTCGCCAATCAAACCCCGATCACCGTGAGAGTCGGATGTACAAGGGGGCAAGCCACCGCATACCAGACGATGAATCTTAAGCCCCCAGGGCATGCGCAGGGCAACGGGCGATTTGTTCCGGTGGCTTTGGCTGCGGTTGGTTCTTACTCAAATGTGGCGCCGATCACGAAGACACCCACTTCTTGCTTGCGACATCGCGGGCTACGACGTCTGGTCGGCGGACCCATTTGATCTTGATCCACCGTTGATGTCTCCTTCTCTAACACCAAGTTCTGCGCGATGACAGAAGCGCGGCCCGCGGGAAAATATGAATATTGTGAAATCCAGGGCATAGATCACTGAGGCGAAAGGATGGACAGCGCTATGCAAATGAGTCTGCGCAGCTGTTGGCAGTTGCTGAGCTCTCAGATGTCCACCGGGAACGCTGTATTAGTCTGTCTCGTTCTTACACTGTACGATTCGTCTCGCATGATAGTCCGTAAATATTTGAACAGCGAGTTCTTTACTTGCACATTTACGGTGGACTCTGAGACAGACTGGCTTGAGACACTCCGAAGATCCCACCTGCCGAACAGAAGAGGACCACACCTACGATGATAACCTTCTTCAGCCCACCCGAGACCATGCAATTTTGCTCAGGCCCTCCATGGGTCTAAGACAATACGATGATGTAGATGCCGGGGGATCGCGGCTCATCACACATGCGAGCCGTGCGGGTTTCTGCAGGGATCGGGAGGTAACAGACGAATTTCGTTCTTGTGCTCTCGGTTCCCAACACAGCGTGAATATCAAAGGCTTTGATTTTTTCCACGTTTTGCGCCCCAGCGGATAACCGACGTCATCCCCGCCCAGCGCCGCGCCGGGGGTTTTCTCTGCCGTGGTCCGCGTCAAATCCGTGGTCTGCCAACTTTCATGAACCGGAATTTCTCTTTTTTGGCCCGCCTTCCCAAGCCGAGGCAGCCGTCTCGGTGGAGATCTGAAGCACCGAGCTTCGGCCTCACGCGGCTGGGGGCAAGGCAGATATATGGACGTTGTACTGAATCTGTGCCAAAGTGTGGCTCTTTTCCCTCGATTTTCATGCAACCTCTGGGCTCCGCAAAGAATGGACAGGTTTGAATAGACTAGCTGATGGTGAATCTGCGCAGACGGAAGACTTGCATATACCTTCAACGTTGATGGAATGATTCGGATCAGGACTGCGATGCCTTGGTTGGCATTTACCAAGTATCGACTTGAACCGGGATGGAGTCTCGCACCGGCCGAGTACAACACGCGTGACTTAGGCAGCCCATTGAAGAGGCGGCAACTTACAAACTCCACGCCGATCTTTAATGATCAGAAACATCTTTAGCTGAAATCCACTGACTGGATCCATGATTGGCGGAGATGTGGATAGTGTACGCAGATATCCTCCGGTGGCCGGTGAGCCGCATGCGCCGGAAGTAGTCCCCTGTGCGGCGGGAAGCCGCTTCGGTGAGGGGGGAGGCCGAGCAGCGGCAGAGCTATCTCGGGTGAAGACCGAAGGTGAAGACAGAAAGGCGAGTTGTGATCGTTACATGAGTATGCAGAAATGGGTCTAATTGTATTCCCCCCGCCAAACGCCAGTGCAATATAATGCGAGGGCTCCTAGTATGGGCGCGCCCCAAGCGACTCCGATGTCGTGCCTTCATCCACATCTCCTTGCCGCCAACGTCGACAATGGCCTTCATTTTGTGCGAACCATGTCTTTCAATATCATGGCATGTCTACCTTCGTCCACGACCACCGCCCATGCCCGGCATACCACCCATACCTGGCATGCCCCCCATGCCGCCCATGCCCATCTGCTGCATCATGTTTTGCATCTGCTGCATGTTGGGCATTCCGCCACCGCCACCGCCACCGCCTCCTAGCATCTTCATCAAGCTGCCCATATCCGGCATGCCGCCACCAGCACCGGCGCCACCCATGCTCTGCAACCGCTTCTGCATGGCTGCCAGTTGCTGTGCCTTGTTTCCACCGCCCATGGCCGATTGCGCGCGCTGCATGTTCTTCATGTTGCCGCCCATCTTCTTGGCCATACCAGCCATCATGCGCTGCTGCGTCAGCAGATCTTCGACCTCGCGCACTGATGTTCCCGATCCGCGGGCCACTCGCGTCATACGCGTTGGCTGCTCGATGAAAATCTTGCCGTCCGAGTCGAGCTCCTTGTCCGTCATTGAGTCGCAGATGTAGATCATACGCTTGAGCTTCATGCTGCCTTCCTCGTCGTCCATACCCTGCATCATACCGCTCATGCCGGGGATCATGCCGGCCATCTTCGACAGCGGTCCCATCTTCATGATGTTGGAAAGCTGGTCTCTCAAGTCGCGTACCGTGAAGATACCCTCTGTGATGTGCTTTATCGTCTCTTTCTGGTCCAGCTTCAGACTCTGGACGTGCTCCACCAGGCCTACCATGTCGCCCATACCGAGCAGTTTTGATACGAACTGTTGCGGTGCGAAGCGCTCGAGGTCGAGCATGTGTTCACCCGTACCGATGAAAATAATGGGCGTATGTGTTGCTGCGACAGCAGATATGGCACCACCGCCGTTGGCGTGGCCGTCCGTCTTTGTGATGATAATGGCTCCAAAGTCCGCCGCCTCTTTGAAAGCCTTCGCTTGCGACTCTGCTTGCTGACCGATGGATGCGTCGAGAACCATGATCGTCTCGTCGGGTCGGATCGCTGTCTGAATATCCACCATCTCTTGGAAAAGCGCCTCCTCTTGCCTGTGTCTACCTGAGGTATCCACGATAATAATCTCAAACTTCTCTTTCTTGAACTTCTCGACACCGTCCCGTGCGACGACCGCGGGGTCCGTCTCCGTCAGGGAACCGTAGTATGGGATCTTTGCCTTGGTCGCGTTTTGCTTCAACTGGTCGAAAGCACCGGCACGGAAGGTATCGGCGCACACCAGGCATGCTTTGAACCCTCGGGCTTGGTAGTGTCGGGCGAGCTTCGTACATGTCGTCGTCTTACCAGCACCCTGGAGACCGACGAACATGATGATGTTGGACTTTCCCTTTTTGGGCTTGAATGGTTCGGCATGGGGATCGACAAGCTTTACTAATTCATCGAAAACGGCTTTCTGAATGAGGCGTTTCTTGTTGACGGCGGGAGGTACTTCCTTGAAGTTGACGGTAGATTTAATCGACTTTCGCAGCTGGCCTACGAGGCGCACATTGACATCGGATTCGAGCAGGGCGGCGCAAATCTCCTTGAGCATTCCATCGAAGGCCTGTAAAGTCATAAGTCGTCAGCAGGGGCGTCTTCGTCGAGTAGTCATGCGACAGCAGTGCGACGTTGGAGGGGCTTGAGCCTGCGGGGTACCAGTGCGTACCTTCTCGTCGAGGTTTGGCTCT
Organism: Colletotrichum sansevieriae; assembly: GCA_026260285.1. Taxonomy (NCBI): domain Eukaryota; kingdom Fungi; phylum Ascomycota; class Sordariomycetes; order Glomerellales; family Glomerellaceae; genus Colletotrichum; species Colletotrichum sansevieriae. The sequence continues at coordinate 38,944 of JAOQIF010000636.1, read as the reverse complement.
CGTGTGAGATTTGTGACAGCCGTGTTGATACGACGCCCGAGATCTTGGAGGACCATGTTGGGCGGTTGCGGCTATGGAGCCGGCTTGGTTGTGATGAGGCTTGGTGGTGGTTCGCGATGTACGGCCGGCGACGTTGCAAATGGGATTGCTGTGCTAGGCCGTCCGAAGCCAGTGCCACCGTCCAAAATTCCATGGATCTGGTTGGTGTGCCTTCAATGTGGGGTTTGCGTGACGCACTGACCGTGGCCTCAATAAAAGTGGGTTATCGGGAGCACTGTTTCTCCAGAGTATTATGTAATCAGCTCCATTTTCGGACTGGACGCTACCATAAGACGGTGTGAAAACATCAAAGACGAGGCTGCTCTGTAAGACCCCACCCCAAGCAACGAAATCCCCCCACAACCAATAACGCGTCGCGTCGCGCAACCTGCATGCTACATAACATATATCATCCTAGTTAGCTAGGTTTTCGCTACTACAACGATCGAAATAAAATCCGAAAAAAATACCACGATACTTTATATGCCTGGTTATACCCCTAATAACCTCGCTAGCGCTATTATAGCCGTGCAGAGTAGTCAGCCCGTCCTCGTAGCTACGAGAGAATAGGGGGTACTATATGCTACTATCTATAGCTATTTAAAAGGCGCTATATCGAAATATAAGTTAAAAGTATGCGAATAACGCCTAAGTACGAAGCAGGAGTTAGCTCTAACGACTTAGGTCCTTATATAAGGCTCCCTAGGCTTCGCACCTAGCTATCGATATATACGAATATTCGCTAAATATATCCTTTATGCTACTAGCGATATATAGCTACTTAGGAGGAAGTAGATAGAGGGCTTCTTATGCTAAAACCTAGCTATTAAGACGCTTAAGGTATAGAAGATTAATGCTCGACGTATTAAAGATATTACTACTAATAATATTAAGTAGTTCTTCGCAATTCTTAACCTTCTAGAGGTTAAGAAGATATTAATAAGCTTTCGATAGAATATAGATAAAATAGGAATTATAAAAGGGATATAGAGGGATAATTTAGTACTAGGATATTCTAAAAAGCCTTTAATATTTATCCAGAGCTCTAAGGATTATACCTAGATATCTATTATTAAGTATATCTTAGTAAATAAGCAAAGCTTGCCCCTATTCGTTATCTTTAAAGGCAAGACTATATAGTAATAGTAGTTCCCCTAGGATCTCACGAACTTCGCTTTATAGCACTTTATATTATTAAAGAATAGATAGATATTAAATAATATAGGTATTAAGTCGCTAGAGAAGGTATTCTTACCTGGAATAGCCTCAGATGCTAAGAGATTACGTTCTAAGCGTCTTCTTATTATAGATAGCTATAGAAGCTATATATCACACGCCTTCTAGTGATATAGTCGGCCATCGCGTGGTATTCCACGTAACCACGGTTAGGCTCAACGCCCATCCTTTAAGTAAGAGACTTCTAGCAGATAGCTTAGAAGGCTCGGGTATTATAGAATATATCACGATATACCTATAATTGCCTATTGCACTATTTATTATTATTCACGCTTATATTGCTCTTTTCCTTATTTTACTCGCAGTCTTAGCAACCCTTATTATAGTCCTAGGCTAGTAGGAAGACTATAATATCTAGTAGTATAACCTATCCTTTTTTCCTTATCTAAGACCTCCCTTATACTACGAAGACTTATAACGAGGTAGAGGACTCGGACTCGACCTCGAAACCCCCCTCCTAAAAAGTATTTATATACTAAAAAGAAGGAAGTTAAAGAAGTTAAAGAGATAGAGGTCTTAACTATCGACTTATATAGCTAACTATTCGAGTTTAATATTAAATTAGCATAGTAATCCCTCTCTTATAGAGGAATATCACGACGTAGGAGATATAACTAGAATTAGATATTATAATAAGGCTTATAGACTCTATAGTTTCTAGTAGGCTTATAAGGACTATAACTTTACCCTTAGCCTTAATAAACGATTTCGCAACTAGATAGCGAACCTCGCCTCTCTTAAATAGGATAATAATTATATACCCTATATAAATATTATCGATATAGGCTAGAAAGCAAAAGCTAATCTATATTATTACTAGATACTCGAGCCTAATAATTATATAGCTACGTTAATTAGCGTTATTAATATAATCGCAGCTATAAGGGATACTCTAGTAATAATAGCACTTTTTATACCCCTATCTAGAGAAGAAAGCCTTTATAAAGCTAGCGAGAAAATTACTCTTCTGCCCCTAAGAGATGAAAGAGTTATAACTCCTATCTAGTCTAGCTAGTTAGATATTAAACCCCTAGGACCTCCTATTAAGATAAGAGCTATAGTAAATAATATTTATAATAGGAGTAGAAAAAACCCCGAACTACGAGTTATAGCACTAGAAGATACTATTATAGGACTATTAGAGCGAAAAATCTATAAAATACTATAAATTCTTTATAATATTATTATAGGTCTGCTAAAGTAGGATATATTAGTAGAGAGGACCTAGTAGCTATAGTAGAATTTAGCGCTACTACTAATATTTTTACTATTATCCTAGGGGCCCTACCCGGAGCTGCTAACCTAGGGTCTCGAGGCTTTACTCCTTCAAGTATTTAGCTAGCTCGAGGCTAATATTAGGATGCTATAGCCCGCAGGAACTCAATAGGAAGGTAGATTTACCTAATAGTATAGTATTTTTTAGCTAGATACTAATAAGAAGTATAGCATAGAGCCTATCTTTTATAACTAGGATATTCTATATTATAAGGAGATAGATCTATAGATCTCTAGCCTAGATGCTAAAACTACTAGCCTAGCTATAGCTTTAGAGATTATATAGAATTAGAGCTCTCTACTATGAGGAAAAATACTTAGCTAGTAGGAATACTAACTCGGGCTAATTAAATAATAGAACTACCTCTGCATAGGATATTACACCCTGCATAATGCTATTAAGAGATATTTTATACTAACTTAATAAGAGTCTATCTAATAGATTACTATATATAGGTTTATTATAAAAGACCTTAAGGGAGATAAAGATATTTATAACTTTACTTAGAACTATTTTAAATATAGTAGAGCATAGATAAGACTAATATCTATAGTTAGTTAGCTATTAATAATCTTCTATAACGCAATCAGCCTAGAGCTTTAGCGATTCCTAGATAAACTAACTACTAGTAATACTCTTAAGGATTACCTTAATATAGCTGAGAAAAAACGCAAGGCAGTTTAGCGCAGACTCTAGGCGCTAATTAGCGTTAACTATATAGCAGAAGAATCTAACGATGCAATATAGACTAATAATAAGGGATAATAGAATAACCGGGACTTCTAATAGGATAATATTAGAAGCCCAGTCGGCGGTTCGTCGCCGACCCGACCGGCGCCACGTCGGGCCGTTCGGACCCACCTATTGCGCCGATTCAACCAATAGGAGGGCCAGGACCCCACACGCAAGGACTGCCCATATAGCCGTTATAACCACTAAACCTATAATAGATAGATAATACGAATAACTATAGTATTACAGAAGAACCCTATCTTTCTAATACTATTACCTACGCAGGATAGTTATTCCAACACTAATTAGTAGTTAACTCAACTATTATAACTCACCTCTACCACTCTATTCACAATAGCTACCCCAACTGCTAAGCCGGGTAGCAACCCCCCTCCTCCTCCTACTACTTATAATAGATCTATCTAAGGATCTATCTCCAGTAATATCCCTATCCCCACCTAGCTTAAGGGTATTATCTAGCCTAACCTATAGGGCAAGGTCTTCGAGATTAATAAAGAAAGTAATAATATTCCTAATATATCTATTAAATAGGTAAATATATAGATAGGCTATTAACTTAAGGTCTATAAGATCAATAAGAATACTAGCTAAGCCTTCTAGCGCAAGTTTTTATATAACTTTATTAGCTAGACTGCTAACCTATTTAGCAAAACTAACTAGAAGCTTAGGAAAGCCCTTAAAAACCACGTTATTAGCTATAGAGTATAGGTTAACCTAGTAGCTAGAATAATCTCTATTAGGCTTATTAAAGCTATAACTAGACCTAAGTTCTATTACTAGAGCTAAGCCTAGTTAGACGCCTATATAGATAACTTCCCATAATATCTTACTAATAACCCGACGTTTATTTGCGAGATATTAGTACTTATTATACTTATATGCCTGCCCTATTTCATAAGGCCTAACGAGAGCCTCGCCTAAGCTAGCAATACTTATAACTTCTATGCTAAACTAAAAACCCCGCAGCTATAAGCCCCTCCTATAATAGCGCTAGTAAAAACCACGCTTACTAGCAGAAACGGCGTAGTTAATAATAACTAGGATATAGGCTATAATAGCCTCCTAGCTACGCTAAAGTAGTTAATAGATCTAGCTAAGCTTTATACTAATAATATAAAGTATAGCAGTGCTAAATATAATATCTTAGAGGCAAAATTAACTATCTTTCGGGATATCTATAAGAAGGTCGGGATCTAGTAATCGCAAGCTGCTAGCACCCTCCCCCTTATACTAAAAGGCTGAGCCCGTAATTACTATTTCAACTAACTTAGCAGCACCTAGTTAAGCCTCCTAGCTATAGTTAAGAAACTCTATAACTACTTCGAATCCCACGATACCCGCTAGGCCTACCTAATAGAGTAGCACTAGGCTATATTAACCTAGGTTATTTATAATAACCCCTCTAAAACGAGGATAGAGTGCTTAGAGATCCTTATTAACTATATAACCAAGGTCTAACGAGCCTTACCGCCAGCCTACTACTCTGATCTTATCCTATGGGACCATATTGTTAATACCTATTAAGGGGTCGAAGAGTACTATTTTTTACCTCTTTAACCCTGCTGAGTCAATAGAAGGGGTCCTCAGCTAGTTATATTCAGCTATTTTAATAATAACCTAGCCTATAGCGCAATATATTGCTAAAAATAATAATAGGACTAGGGTCTATTAGACTAACTATACCTACTATAGCAACAGCCAAAAGAATCGTTTTAGGCCCCATATAGCTAGCAATAGCCTTAATAACGTAGCAAGAGCCAAAAAGTACTATATTTATAGCAAACCTAGCTATTAGTCGATGAAATATACCGATAACGATCGCTATAAGGCCTATAGCAAGTTCAAGAGCAGCCAATATATCCAAAACAACGCCAACCCCGCTAAATATCACTAGTTTTTAGCGTAATATAAGGGTATCGAAGACCTCGCAGCTACTATAGCCGACCCCTCCGTTATTAATAACCCTATTACCCTCTTTTACTAGTCGTTATCTATTAATAACGATAGCAACGAGGTTAATAGCACCGACGAGGCCTTCCTCACTACTACCTATTTCAGCTAACCCACTGCAGTTAATAGTAGTAACGTGATAACTCGTTTAGCTAACTAGTCAACCCTCTACGCAATTAACCGCATTAAACCCTCTCACGACGCATTAGTTGATAAAAATAATAACCCCGTTGCAGTATATATTACTAACTATTACTTATTAACTATATTCAGAGGGATTATCCCCAACTCCAGCGTAGCCCGATATTTAACTAGGGGTTACCCGCAGTTTCTAGCCTTATAAAAGAGGGTTAACTACTAACTTAACCCCTCTATAGCTAGGGCAGCCTCGATCCGCTTTAGCAGCGCCGACCCTATCGAATCCCTCGGAATAACGGTTATTATAACTCCTTTTAGCAATATAACCTTCTATATAATGCTAACGAATACCCCCTTCTTATTATCCCTTTATAATATAGACCGACTTAGCATAAGATTTAATAATATCGCTAACTAACTCGTTCGTAACGACCTCACGACCCCGGTTATATAACTATAGGGCTACCTATAGTTTATAACTAACCCGGAAGAGGCTATTCTGAGTTACAACCTCACTAACGTCGAATTATGCTATATCTACCGTCGTTTTAGCTACCTATCTATCTAATAACTCCACAAAGTCCTCTAGCGCGCTAGCTACCCCGTTGATATCAATATTATTAATAAGTTAACGAAGTTTTGCTACTACTACTAACTCTATAGTAGCAGCCCCTATTAGTTTAAGTTTATAATAAAAGACGACTATAATTTCAACTACGAGGTCGTTATTAATATTATATATCTTAATAGCAACTACCCTGCCCTCTATGTTATTAATATAGCTACTATATTTAATATAGCACGCTTTATAAAGGATATCTCCGCTAAAACTATATAGCAGACCCTTTAACTCTACTAGATCGATATATACCAGGGCCTACCTAACTAGATAGTTATTAATACTAGCACCTCCTTTTGATCTGCTGAATTCCGCTAATCTATGCGAAAGATAGCGATCTCTATAAAAGAGGTCCTAGTTAAGGCTTATAATAATATCGGAAAGGTTGAATAATACTATAAGCTATTATGCTAAGCCTATAAGATTATCCGGGCAGAAGATCCCTCTACTAACCCCGACGTCGCCCTCTAAATAGCTATAAAAGCTATTAATAATATCGCTAGGCCCGATAGCCTAGTACTAACCCTACTAGTATTTAAAGCCTACCTACGCCTAATAGATAATTTAGCGCCCTCGCTATTAATTATATAACGCGCCTAAGCTATATAAAAGGCTACTAACGAGACCTGCTAACTCTATGCTAGTCGTTAGGTTAATAAGGCTATTATAGCCCGAAATAGCCCCATAACTAAGCCTATATTAAGCCTACCTCTCTAGTCGGAGGTTAGAGTATAGTATAAAAAAGATAGCTAGAAGGGCCCTTACTAGCTTATCTCTAATAATAGCTATAAATATATAGTTTAACTGCCTAATAGGCTGAAATCCTTCCGGTTAACTATTATTAAACCTTACTACTAGTTAACCGACCTACTAATAAAACCCGATAGCAATAATAATAGGATTGCAACCCCCTACGGGGCAACTAAGGAAGTCCATGATACTATCGTTATTACTAATAACGCAGCTCCCGCCCTACTATAGCGCTGAGGCTAGCCCTGCTGCAACCTAGCGCTAGGTCCGACTTTAACTATACTCCTTGCTAAAATAGATATTACTACTACTAATAAGGCCTTCCTATCTACTAAAGAGCAATCTAACCACGACCTCGCTATTAAGTTATATAATAATAGCGTAATTATAACCCCTAGAGAGCCTTTTGAGCAGTTAACCCGATAAGAGATCGAATCCCTTATCAAACGAGGCGTATTTAACTTCATTAGGTATAACCCTACTTGCTATAGCAGGATCCGGATTTTCCGCTCCTATATTATTAACGAGGTTAAGGGTAAGATAACCTAGCCCTATAAGAAGTCGAGACTTATTATTCAGAGCTATGCTAATAATAATAAAGAGGCTATTTTAACCTAGGCCCCTATAATCTAAAGAGCTAGTTAATAGCTAATCCTTATAATCGCCCTATTATTATTAGCTAATAGCAAGACCCTTTAGATCTGCGATATCACCTAAGCCTATATCTAGTCTGCTACCTATCTCGCCCGCCCTATCCTCGCTAAAATCCCCGCCTAAATATAGTATAAATACCCCGATGATATTATTATAGAGGTTGTAAAACCCCTCTATAGCATCGCTAAGGCTAGCACCTATTAGTAGGCTATATATAGCTATTACTATAAAGAGAGGCTCGAGATAGAGACTTTATTATTTAACCCCTGCCTGCTTATATTAATAGAAAATAACCTATCTTTCGCTATTATAGGTATATAAACTAATAATACGTTAGGCCTATTAAACGACGTGTTTTCCGCCCTTGAGGAGGCTAAATTAACTAAAGCTGGCTTTTTAGCTAAACCTAAGTAAACCCTTGCTATTAATAACCCCCTTATATTTAATAGTAGGATCGTAACAATTAATAATAGCAATATCCTCACCCTCCGCCAAAAGGACCAAGGGCTTAAGTTGCGCCCTATTAACCCCTCCGCTAACGAAGCTATCCGAAAGCAGTAATACGTTAAATAACGCGCCTATAGCGCATATATCGTATTAATTTGCTAACCCGAGGCCTATTTTAACCTATCTATCGCTACGTAATAGCAAAACCCTATAGTTAATAACGTTAGAATCCTTAACTAGTAAATACTCTAGTAATTATAATCCCTTAATAGAGGCCTTAGTTTTATCCCGCTTAACCTCGCTACTATAAAACTATTTGTTTTTATTAACAGATCTTTTGCTAATAATAACGACTTATTATTATAACTAGGATTTATTATTATACTAGCTAACGAGGCTAATAATAATAAGGCTATTAATACGTTCGAAATCAATAGTAATATCATCTATTATAGCTCGACGAAGTCAAAACATATTACCCGTAGCGTACTAGCCTCAGAGATCTATAGCATAGTCGCTAGCGTTAATATAGCCTATGCGATCGCAATAACCCTCCAAAAGGTCTCTGTTGGAAGCCCAGTCGGCGGTTCGTGGCCGACCCGACCGGCGCCACGTCGGGCCGATCGGACCCACCCATTGCGCCGATTCAACCAATAGGAGGGCCAGGACCCTACATATAAGGACTGCCCATATAGCTATTATAACCACTAAACCTACGATAGATAGATATCACGAATAACTATAGTATTACAGAAGAACCCTATCTTTCTAGTACTATTACCTGCGCAGGATAGTTATTCCGATACTAATTAGTAGTTAACTTAACTATTATAACCACTCGAGTTACTATAGATTAGCAAGGTTTACTACTACCTATATTAGAAGAGACGTCTCCGCTATTAATATCACTGCTACTAGCAGAGGGATTAAAGCGACCGTTACGGGCTACTACGATAACTATTTAATAATATCCAGGCTGCTTTATACCTATATATAACGACTAGTTGAGTAAATAACTATAGCGATAATATCCAGGCTGCTTTACGCCTATATATAATAACCTCGACGCAAAAAGCTACGATATCGCGAAAATAACGCATACTATACCTACTCCACTACTCTATTCACAATAGCTACCCCAACCGCTAAGCCGGGTAGCAACCCCCCTCCTCCTCCTACCACCTATAATAGATCTATCTAAGGATCTATCTCCAGCGATATCCCTATTCCTACCTAGCTTAAGGGCATCGTCTAGCCCGACCTATAGGGCAAGGTCTTCGAGATCGATAAGGAAAGTAATAATATCCCCGATATATCTATTAAATAAGTAAATATATAGATAGGCTATCAACTTAAGGTCTATAAGATCAATAAGAATACCAGCTGAGCCTTCTAGTGCAAATTCTCATATAACTTTATCAGCTAGACTACTAAACTATTTAGCAAAACTAACTAGAAGCTTAGGAAGGCCCTCAAAGACTACGTTATTAGCTATAGAATATAGGTTAACCCAGCAGCTAGAATAATCTCTATTAAGCTTATTAAGGCTATAACTAGACCGAAGTTCCACTACTAGAGCTAAGCCTAGTTAGATACCTATATAGATAACTTCCCACGATACCTCGCTAATAACCTAACGTTTATTCGCGAGATATTAGTACTAGTTACGCTTACGCGCCTGCCCTATCTCACGAGACCTAACGAGAACCTCGCCTAAGCTAGCAATACCCACGACTTCCGCGCTAAACCAAGAACCCCGCAGCTATAAGCCCCTCCTATAATAGCGCTAGTGAAAACCACGCCCACTAGCAGAAATAGCGCAGTTAATAATAACTAGGATATAAGCTATAACAGCCTCCTAGCTACGCTAAAGCAGTTAATAGATCTAGCTAAGCTTTATGCTAACGATATGAGGTATAGCAGCGCTAAATACGACATATTAGAGGCAAAATTAACTATCTTTCGGGATATCTATAAGAAGGTCGGGATCTAGCAATCGCAGGCTACTAGCGCCCTCCTCCTTATACTAAAAGGCCGAGCTTGCGATTACTATTTTAACTAACTTAGTAGCGCCTAGTTAAGCCTCCTAGCTATAGTTAAAAAACTCTATAACTACTTCGAATCCTATAATACCCGCTAGGCCTACCTAATGGAGTAGCGCTAGGCTATGTTAACCTAGGTTATCCGTAATAACCCCTCTAAAACGAGGATAGAGTGCTTAGAGATCCTTATTAACTATATAACTAAGGTCTAACGAGCCTTACCGCTAGCCTACTACTCCGATCTCATCCTACGGGACTATATCGTTAATACCTGCTAAGGGGTCGAGGAGTACCGTTTTTGCCTCTTTAACCCTGCTAAGTTAATAGAAGGGGTCCTTAGCTAGTTATATTTAGCTATTTTAATAATAACCCGGCCTATAGCGTAATATATCGCTAAAAATAACGATAGGACTAGGGTCTATTGGACCGACCGCACCTACCACGGCAACGGCCGAAAGAATCGTTTTAGGCCCTATATAGCTAGCAATAGCCTTAATAACGTAGCAAGAGCCAAAAAGTGCTATATTTGCAGCAAACCCGGCTATTAGTTAATAAAATATACTAATAACGATCGCCATAAGGCCTATAGCAAGTTTAAGAGCAGCTAATATATCCAAAACAACGCCAACCCCGCCGAATATCACCAGTTTTTAGCGTGGTATAAGGGTATCGAAGACCTCGCAGCTACTGCAGCTAACTCCTCCGTTGTTAATAACCCTATTACCCTCTTCTACTAGTCGTTATCTATCAACAACGATAGCAACGAGGTTAATAGCACTAACAACGAGGCCTTCCTCACTACTACCTGTTTCAGCCAACCCACCGCGGTTAATAGCAATAATATGATAACCCGCTTAGCCAACTAATCGACCCTCTACGCAATTAACTGCGTTAAACCCTCTCATAACGCGTTAGTTAATAAAAACAATAATCCCGTTATAATATATATTACTAACCGTTATTCGTTAACTATATTCAGAGGGATTATCCCCAACTCCAGCGCAGCCCGATATTTAACTAGGGGTCACCCATAGTTCCTAGCCCTACAAAAGAGGGTTAACTACTAACTTAACCCCTCTATAGCCGGGGCAGCCTCGATCCGCTTTAGCAGCGCCGACCCTATCAAATCCCTTAGAATAACGGTTATTATAACTCCCTTTAGCAATATAACCTTCTACGTAATACTAATAAATACCCCCTTCTTATTATCCCTTTATAACATAGACCGACTTAGCATAAGATTCGATAATACCACTAACTAACTCGTTCGTAACAACCTCATAACCCTAGTTATACGACTATGGGGCTACCTATAGTTTATGACTAACCCGGAAGAAGCTATCGTAAGTTATAACCTCACTAATATCGAATTACGCTATATCCACCGTCGTTTTAGCTACCTATCCGTCTAACGACTCCACAAAGTCCTCTAGCGCGCTAGCCACCCCGTTAATATTAATATTATCGATAAGTTAACGAAGTTTTACTACTACTACTAACTCTATAGCAGCAGCCCCCATTAGTTTAAGTTCATAATAAAAGACGACTGCAATTTCAACTACAAGGTTATTATTAATATTATATATCTCAATAGCAACCGCCCTACCCTCTACGTCGTTAATATAGCTACTACGTTTAACGCAGCATGCTTCATAAAGGATATATCTGCTAAAACTATATAGCAGACCCTTCAGCTCTGCTAGATCGACATATACCAGGGCCTACCCAACTAGATAGTTATTAACGCTAGTACCTCCTTTTAATCCGCTGAATTTCGCTAATCTGCGCGAAAGATAGCAATCTCTATAAAAGAGGTCCTAGTTAAGGCTTATAATAGCATTAGGAAGGTCGAATAATACTATAAGCTATTACGCTAGGCTTATGAGATTATCTAGGCAGAAGATCCCTCTACTAACCCCGACGTCGCCCTCTAAATAGCTATAAAAGCTATTAATAACATCGCTAGGCCTAATAGCCTAGTACTAACCCTGCTAGTATTCGGAGCCTACCCGCGCCTAACGGATAATTCAGCACCCTCGCTATCGATTATATAATATACCTAAGCTATATAGAAGGCTACCGATAAGATCTGCTAACTCTATACTAGTCGTCAGGTTAACGAGGCTATTATAGCCTGAAATAGCCCTATAACTAAGCCTATATTAAGCCTACCTCTCTAGTCGGAAGTTAGAGTATAGCGCGAAAAAGATAGCTAGAAGGGCCCTTACTAGCTTATCTCTAATAATAGCTATAAATATATAGTTTAACTACCTAACGGGCTGAAATCCTTCCAGTCGACTATTATTAAACCTTACTACTAGTCGACCGACTTGCTAATAGAACCCAATAGTAATAACAATAGGATTGCAAACCCCTATGGGGTAACTAAGGGAGTCTATAATATAATTGTTATTACTAATAGCGAGGCTCCTACCCCACTATAGCGCCGAGGATAGCCCCGCTGCAACCTAGCGCCGGGTCCGACCTCAACTATACTCCTCGCTAAAACGGATATCACTACTACTAACGAGGCCTTCTTATCTACTAAAGAGCAATCCGACCACGACCTCGCTATTAAGTTATATAATAATAGCGTAATTATAACCCCTAGAGAGCCCTTTAAGCAGTTAACCCGATAAGAGATCAAATCCCTTATTAAACGAGGCGTATTTGACTTCGTTAGGTATAACCCTACCTGTTATAATAGGATCCGGATTTTCCGCTCCTATATCGTTAACGAGGTTAAGAGTAAGATAACCTAGCCCTATAAGAAGTTAAGACTCGTTATTCAGGGCTATGCTAATAACGGTAAAGAGGCTATTTTAACCCAGGCCCCTATAATCCAAAGAGCTAGTTAATAACTAATCCTCGCGATCGCCCCGTCGTTATTAGCTAATAGCAAAACCCTTTAGATCTGCGATATTACCTAAGCCTATATCCAGTCCGCTACCTATCTCGCCCGCCCTATCCTCGCTAAAATCCCCGCTTAAATATGGTATAAATACCCCGATAATACTATTATAGAGGTTATAAAACCCCTCTATAGCATTACTAAGGCTAGCACCTATTAGTAGGCTATATATAGCTACTACTATAAAGAGAGGCTTGAGATAGAGACTTCGTTATTTAACCCCTGCCTGCTTATATTATCAAAAAATAACCCATTTTTCGCTATTATAGGTATATAAACTAACGATACGTTAGGCCTATCAAACGACGCTTTTTCCGCCCTTAAGGAGGCTGAATTAACTAAAGCTGGTTTTTTAGCTAAACCCAAGCAGATCCTCACTATCGATAACCCCCTTGTATTTAATAGTGGGATCGTAACAATTAATAATAGCAATACCCTCACCCTTCGCTAAAAGGACTAAGGGCTTAAGTTATGCCCTATCGACCCCTCTGCTAACGAAGCCGTCCGAAAGTAGCAATACGTTAAATAACGCGCCTATAGCGTATATATCGCGTTAATTTGCTAACCCGAGGCCTATTTCAACCTATCTATCGCTACGTAATAACAAAACCCCATAGTTAATAACATTAGAACCCTCAACTAGCGAATACTCTAGCAGTTGCAATCCCTCGACAGAGGCCTCAGTTTTATCCTACTTAACCTCGCTACTGCGAAACTATTTATTTTTATCAATAGATCTTTTGCTAATAACAACGACCTATTATCGCAACTAGGTTTTATTATTATACTAGCTAACGAGACTAACGATAATAAGGCTATTAATGCGTTTGAAATTAATAGTAACGTTATCTACTATAGCTCGATGAAGTTAAAACGCGTTACCCGCAGCATACTAGCCTTAGAAATCTATAGTATAGTTGCTAGCGTCGATATAGCCTATATAATCGCAACAACCCTCCAAAAGGTCTCTAATCGACTAGACCTACTATTAATATTAACTATTATTTATATCGACTCATATTCGCTATACGAGTGCCTCGTTAAGCTAGGTATAACGAAAGAAAAGCGCCTTATAATCGATATAATAGCGCTATAGCAGTTATATAAACGCCGCGAGATCGTAGAGATCCGCTAGATCTATAGCGATAATAACCTAGCCGATGGACTCACGAAGTTAACGCTAAATAAAGCCCTCTAATAGCTTATTAATAATAATAAGGCGACGATACAGATAGAGGGGTAGGTTATCCAATAGTAGCCGGGATCCCGGCCCGTATCCGGGGCCCTGCGCGTAGTAAAACCGGGGATATATAGCATATCGGGGGATAATAACGAGACGTGCGAAAACTGCGGTTATTAGGCTATTTAAGCCCCTTTTATAAATAGTACTATTTAGTAGTTATCTCGATAAATATAGGCTATTATGGGGTAGGCACCGGTAGTAATAAAAGACTACTAGTGTTAGAAGCCTAGTTAGCAGTTCGTGGCTAACCCGACCGGCGCCACGTCGGGCCGATCGGACCCACCTATTGCGCCGATTCAACCAATAGGAGGGCCAGGACCCTATATGCAAGGACTGCCCATATGGCCATCGTAACCACCAAACCTACGATAGATAGATATCACAAACAACTATAGTATTACGGAAGAACCCTATCTTTCTGGTACTATTACCTGCGCAGGATAGTTATTCCGACAGTCTCCGATCGACTAGATCTACTATTAATATCGACTATTATTTATACCGACTCGTATTCGCTATATAAGTACCTCGTTAAGCTAGGTATAACGAAAGAAAAGCGCCTTATAATCGATATAATAGCGCTATAGTAGTTATACGAGCGCTGCGAGATCGCAGAGATCCGCTAGATCTATAGTAATAATAACCCAGCCGATAGACTTACGAAGTTAACGCTGAATAAAGCCCTCTAATAGCTTATTAATAATAACAAGGCGACGATATAGATAGAGGGGTAGGTCGTTCGATAGTAGCTAGGACCCCAGCCCATAGCCGGGGCCCTGCGCATAGTAAAACCGGGGATATATAGCATATCAGGGGATAATAATAAAACGTGCGAAAACTGCAGTTATTAGGCTATTTAGGCCCCTTTTATAAGTAGTTGCTATTAAGTGGTTATTTCGATAAATATAGGCTATTATAGGGTAGGGGCTAGTAGTAATAAAAGACTGCTAGTATTAGAAGCCTAGTTAGCGGTTCGTTACCGACCCGACTAGCGCTACGTCGGGCCGTTCGGACCCACCTATTGCGCTGATTCAACCAATAGGAGGGCTAGGACCCTATATACAAGGACTGCCTATATAGCCGTCGTAACCACTAAACCTACGATAGATAGATAACACGAATAACTATAGTATTACGGAAGAACTGTTACGGGCTACGCTACTGCTAGCGTCTGGACGGTGCTGCAGACCCTAAGGATTCTGCCCTTAATAACCGCTCTCGCTTAATGTTCGCCCTATATCTATTTTTCCGTCGCACGGGGAAGTTCCTAGAAAACTTCTCTTCCTTAGCTTAGATTACTATAATTAAGGCACCCCTAAGTTAAATAAACCCGGGCTAGCCCCTTATATATCTAAGCTATCTCTCTATACCCGCTTTACTAGTTATATAGCGCGATAGATAGCAGGTAGGAAATAGAACTAGCTGCGCTTATAGCGACTAGTCCGGAAGTACTACTAATAGGTAAGGAAGTATTTAAAGCAATTTATATAGCGATTAATAAGCTTAGTAACTAGCTCAATAGCCTAATAACTATATAACAGCTTAATAACGAACTAACTACGGAGCTCTAGCGAGATATAGCAGGCAGCTACGCCCCGGCTCTGCTAATACTATCCCTATAGCTAGAGACTATCCGGGGAGTAGGGGGCGCTTAGCAATCGAAACCCCTTTTTAACCCCCCTAAGTTCAGAGGAAACTATAACGAGTATGCTATATAGGTATAATAGATATATAATAAAGTTAGGATAGACCGGGACTTCTTCTTAAGCAATTAGGAGGCCTAGTATCTTATTAACTCCTGCCTAGAACCTAAAGTATAGCTAGTAGTCTTAGCCTTCTATAGCTCAGGGGGTAGTAATAGCTTATTCGAGCTAGATACCTTCTTAGTATACCTAGACTATACCTATAGTAACCCTAATATTATAAGCAAGGCTCTTAGAAGACTCTCGGAGCTTTAAATAAAGCATAACGAAGCCTTTGCCTTATTCCTATCCTGCTTTAAACGCGCTATTGCAGAAGTAGGTAGCATAGTATAGCTAAATAGTATCTAGATCGACTACCTATATAGGGTACTATCTTACGAGCTCCTTAACTATCTAGTTAACTACCTAACCCCCTATAAGTATACTAAATACGTTAGCTTTATATAAGATATTATATAGAAGCTAGAGGGATTGCATTGCATTCCTAATGCTTTATATTAGCTTATAATATTCGGATCGAGAGCATTACCCGCTAGAGTAGATATAGATAGGGATACTAGGATAACGGGTTTAGTATACGCCTCGCGCGAGGGCATAGGTAGAGGTCCTAATAAGGAAACGTGCTACTATTTTAAGTATAACTAGATTAGTTACCTATAAAGGGACTACTAGAAGGCTAAGAAGTCGAAGGATAGCCCTAGAGTAGCAAAAGCTATTGAGGAAATAATATATTTAGACTTAGGAGAGGTTAAAGGTAAAGAAGACTCTTCTAACTCGGGAAATAAATAACCCTAGTATGAAATTAGGTATTAGAGATAATAGAGGAAGAGCGGGCTAGTTAGGAATAGTTCTAGTTAGAACGTAGTATAAGCAGGCTTTTTGTAATATTAGTAGTTAGAGTTAATAAAGGTACTCTTACTAATGCTTTAATAGATTGCGGATATGATATCTATATAATAGTAGACTACTAGTATGCCTGCTACCTCTATTTACTATATATTAATCGCTAAGTATAGTAATTATAAGGCTTTGTTAATAACTTAGCTCAAGCTATAGCGAAAGGCGTAGCTATATTATACCTCGAGATTAGAGGCTATGTATAGCAACTCTTTGCTTATATAGTAGAAGGACTAGATACTAACTTCTTCTTAGGGAAGCTATAGATAGAATAAAACTATATCGTTTATAATATAGTAGAGAAGTAGGTATACTATAGGAAGGCAGGGGTTATTATTACCCTTTAAGGATAGAAAGAACCCTAGAGAGTAAAGGAGATCTGGGAAGCTTGCTAACTTAATGCTACCTCGTTTATAGCAATCTGCTAGAGGGTTAGTAAGAGCTAGCTATCCGGGCTAGAAGCGGGAATATAGGTAATAAGCCTAAGGGATATTAAAAAAGCGCTCGAGGCGAAGAAACCAGAAGACTATTTAGGGAAACTATTATAATATATTTATAATGAATTTATAGAGCTTTTTAAGCCGGCTAAGTTATACCCCCTATCCCTAAGTTATCCTAGTATAGATCATGAAATCTACCTCGAGTGCGATACCTCTAGCTAAGAGGCGCCCTTGCCCTAGGGACCCCTCTATAGTATATCTAGGGAGGAGTTATTAGTATTAAAAAAGATATTTATAGACCTGCTCGATAAGGGTTTTATTCGGGTAAGCAAGTCTCCTGCTAGCACGCCTATACTCTTTATTAGGAAGCCCGGCGGAGGATTGCGGTTCTATTATAACTACTAAGCGTTAAATATAATTACTAAGCGAGACTGCTACCCCTTACCCCTAATCTAGGAGACCCTCTAAAGGGTTAGTTTAGCGAAGTAGTATACTAAACTAGATATAGTAGCTGCCTTCTATAAGATTCGTATAGTAGAAGGGTACTAGGAAAAGACCGCTTTTTATATATAATATAGGCTCTTCGAGTAGCTAGTCTATCTATTTAGATTAAGCGGAGCCCCTGCGACGTTCTAATAATATATTAATAGTATGCTCTAGGAGTTCCTTAATAACTTTGTAATAGTATATATTAATAATATATTAGTTTATAGCAGTAGCTCCTAAGCAGACTATGAGCAGAAGGTATATAAGGTTCTCCGGGCCCTCTAAGAGGCTAGTCTTAACCTCGACCTAGTAAAGTATAAGTTCTCTATAAAAATAGTAAAGTATATAGGATTTATTCTAAAAGCAGGCGAAGGTATTGCTTATAATATAGAGAAAGTTCGGGTAATTATTAAATAGGAAGCGCTTACTTTAGTAAAAGGATTATAAAGTTTCCTAGGGTTTGCTAACTACTACTAAGTATTTATATCAGAGTACTCGGGGGTTATAGAGCCCCTTACCCTCCTAATAAAGAAGGGAGCGCTATTTATCTAGGGTAAGGAATAAGAAGATGCGTTCTAGGCGCTTAAATGCTGCTTCTAAACCGTACTAGTATTATATTGCTTTAACCTATAAGCCCTAACTATGGTTAAGATAGACTGCTTAGGGTTCGCTTTAGGGGGGGTGCTAACCTAAGAAGATATATAAGGATAGCACTATCCCGTCGCTTTCTACTCGCAGAAGCTAACCCCTGCTTAATATAACTACCTAATCTATAATAAGGAGCTATTAGTAGTAATCGCTTATTTGAATGCATAGGACGCTAAGCTAAGAAGCTGCCCTAGGTTTAAGGTCCTTACTAATTACAAGGGCTTCGAATACTTTATGCAAAAGTAATATTTAATAGAATGCTAAAGTTGCTAGGCGGAGTAGTTATTAAGATATAATTTCTACTTAGAATATTAACCTAGTCGCCTAGTAGCTATGCCTAATATGCTCTTATATTATAAATAGGATGCCCTAAAAGGATAGGAGGATAAATAAGAGAAAGGGAGGGTAATCTAGATAATCCCTAACTCCGCCCTAGGTAAGGTAAAGAGGATAGTAATAGTTAAGGCCCTTGCTATAATAGTATTCGAGGATCCGGCCCTTTAATATATATAGAACGAAGCTTAAGCAGAAGATAACTAGTACTAAGGGGCTTATTTTATAGTAAAAAGGGGTAACCAAAGCTTCCCTCCCTAGCTAGGCCTGAAACTATAGATCGCTAAGTATAGCGTTAACGCCCTTAGCTAATTAACGTTTAGAGACCGGATCTGGGTACTAGGGTTAATAGATAAAAACCACCCCTAGAATATGCTTCGAATATAGTTAATTTAGAAGTACTACGACTTAGTAACAACGGGCTACCCTAGTTAGAATAATACCTTAGCTATCCTAGCCTAGCAATACTTCTAGCTAGGGCAGTCCTCTATAGTCCGCTAGTTTATAAGAAACTACGATAGCTATAGGTATAGAACGATTTAGCAATAAGCGAAATACGGGCTTCTTTAACCCTTACTAGTAGTAGAATAGCTATATTGCGATCTTGCTATAGATTTTATTATAGACCTCCTACGCGTAGTGAAAATAGGGTTAAGATACCTTTAGGTAATAGTCGATAGGCTCTCTAAGATAATAACCCTAGAAGGGATGCCTTCGATAGATATAGAAACGTGTATAGAATGCTTTATAAACTATTACTACCGATTTCATAGTATACTAAAGTCGATCGTTAGCAATAGGAGTAGTAACTAGATAAGTTGGTTCTAGCGATAGTTCTATATGCTTATAAAGATCGAATAACGTTTAAGCACCGCTTTTCACCTATAGATAGATAGAGTAATAGAAAGTTTTAATTAGGAGATCTAGGTAGTCCTGCGAATAATAGTTAACTTCGCCTAGGATAACTAGGAGGTTTACTTACCCTCCGTTTAACTAGTGATTAATAGCTATAACGCAGCTGCAACGGGAGTAAGCCTATTCTTTTTTACCTATAGATACTATATTAACCTAGTACTAGTAGTATAGCCCGCGCTAGAGCTATCGACCTCACGCAAGTTAGCTGCTAATAAGTTCGTTAGTAAACTGAAGTTAACTATAGAGTTAGCCTAAGCGGCTATTGCTATAGCCTAATAGACTATAGAATAATTAGCAAATAGTAAAAGGATGCTAGTAGAATGCTACGAAGTAGGCGATAAGGTCTAGCTATTGCTAGCTAACTTCTATATAGAAAGACCCTATAGGAAGTTAGACTAGCTATACCTAAAGTATGAAGTAACTAGGGTAATCTTACTAACTATGGTCGAGTTGAACGTTCTAGGTAAGGTCTATAACCGATTTTATATTAGCCTGCTATACTATACTACGAATAACCCCCTCCTAGGCTAAGAAGTTAATAATCCCTAACTACTCCCGATTTTTAAAGATAAAGAGGATAAATAGGAAGTCGAGTCTATTCTAGCTGCGCGCTAGAAGCATATAGGTAGGGGTAGGCGTTGCAAGTTATTAGTTAAATAGATAGAGTATAGTTAGCCTACCTAGGAGCCCCTATAATCGCTCTAAGATAACTAGGCGATAGATAGGTATAAAGAAAAGTATAGCCAAATAGATAAGAATAATAGTAACCCCTAGTATGCTGCGCTATAAGCTAAATAATAGTTAATAAGCAGGGGTAGGATAGAGAGATAGTAGCTAGGTAATTTATAATTAGAGGAGTAGGTAGAAATAGGAGGCTTTATTATAGCTTAAGGCTATAGGGAGGCGGAATAAGACCTAGGTAAGCCCTAAGTAGGCGGAAAGCGGGCGGATAATAGGCGAGTAGAAACTATAGACCTAGGAAGATAACCCCTTACTCCTCCTACTCTTTACGAGTAGTAATAGTAATATTAGCAAGCTAAGAAAAGGGGTTAGATTATTAGGAATAGAAGAAAGGTAGGAATAGAATAAACTTTGCAGAGGACCTTAGCTATATCTAGGTAAGCCTAAGCAAAGTAGTATAGCTATACCTTATTAAGCTTAACTAAGAGGGAAAGCAGGGTAGTAATAGTAATAGAGATACTAAGGATAGGAATAGCTAGAGAACTAGCAGAGGGTGTAGGGGAGGTATCCGACTTAATAGTAGCTTTAATAGCATACTTTATAATAGCATAAGCACAGACTTCGTAGTTCTAAATAGAAGTAGTGCGAAGGAGTTCTATATAAGCCTTAATCTATATAGGGAGCTATAACTATTAGTAATAACCCTGAAATATAGGAATAGCGGAGTCTTACTGAGGTCTTCTTATCGAAGCTGCAGCAAGTAAGGTAGTCTTAGCTAAGAAAAGCGAACTCCTCCTAGTAGCAAATTATACTAGGGTTGCTCTAGTAGAACGTTAGCTCTATAGAGAAGGAATAGTAGGGAAGCAATACTTATATTAATATAAGCGGACTTAATAGCCTCGTTAGAATAATAGATATAATAGATAACGTTACTTATAATATAGTTAGTCTTATAATAGTTAAAAGGCAATAGGATAGTATATCTCGCTTAATAATATTATAATAAGCTATGATATCGCTAGGCTTTTTAGCCTTAGCTATAGTAGATATATACTTTAGGTAAGGAACCTCGCGAAGAGGCCCCTAGGTCTTATTCTAGGGGATGCTGCTAAAGATAAGCTAGTGCGGGTAGGGACCCTAGTAGAATATTAGAAAAACGCTAAATAAGTAGAAGAATATGTACTATAAGGGGCTCCCGGGTAATAGGATATATAAGAAGGGGGTAGTTGAGGTATTCGCATAGCTCCTAGCTAGCTAGGGTATAGAGGGGATCGTCTATAAGATCGAAGTCGTTAGGAGCAGCCTCCTTATAGTTAGAGAGGCTAGTAGAGGTAGAGCGGTTAGAAGGCTAGCTCTTAATAGGAGGAGGAGACTCTATCTCCTTATTAGAGTTAAGGAGGGGCTATGCAGGGTTAATTATAGTAAAACGATAGGGAAAGAGCGGGTAGTAACTTACGGGGGGTATTATTATAGAGGCAGGGAAAATTGGATTAATTAGATCTGCGCGAGTTAGTAATTAATAGGGGTTTAGATATAACGAACTTATACTAATGCGGACCAAGGGTATGCTAAAAAACGCTACTAAAACGACGAGTTATTAGCTAAAATAATATCGCAATTAATTAGTTAACTTACTCTAGTATAGGTTAATAGGAGGAGGAAAAAAAGAGGAAGCAAACTAGGGGTATGAAAAATTATATTATTATAATTAATACTAGTAGGATATAGAGCGGCTAGTAGCCCGGATTAATATCGCTCTAGACTAGCCCTTAGCCCGTGCTCAAACCTGTAACTCACGTGAGAGCTAGGGGAGGGGGGGGAGGAGGGGTATATATTATAAGCTATGCTACTACTAGCATCTAGATAGTGCTATAGACCCTAAGGATTCTGCCCTTAACGACCGCTCTCGCTTAATATTCGCCCTATATCTGCTTTTCTATCGCATAGGGAAGTTCCTAGAAAACTTCCCTTCCTTAGCTTAGATTACTATAATTGAGGCACCCCTAAGTTGAACAAACCCGGGCTAGCCCCTCACAAGAACCCCATCTTTCTGGTACTATTACCTGCGCAGGACAGTTATTCCGACAGATAATTATAATAATCCGCAACCCCAATAACGTTATTAACCTTAGCAATGCTTCTAGCGCTCTAATAACTATTAAAACTAGAAAGATCGCTGCTTATAGAACTAGCTATAGAGAAACCTAGGTTTTCGACGTTATATAAAATACAATAGACTAGGATAGACTGACTCAGACGCCTATTATATATAGGAGGATTATAATAACAACTACGATATTAATAACCTCGTTAATAGCAGCTATATCCTGCTAGATATATAAGAAGTCCCCCACGATTCAGCTACCCTATCGGAATAACTATACAAAGAGGAAATAGCAGGCTAGATAACGGATATCGTAGTTATAGCGAGAAGCCCGCTAGCGATCTCCCTAACTACTTTAGTTCTAGACTCTACTATATACTATATTAATAATATAGTAAATTTCGCAGGTCTTATTACAATTCCCCTAGCAAATAACGCGCAGGTATTACTTAAGAAAAACTAAATTATTAATACCTAGGTAAAACTAGTGAAACGAATAATACTAGCTAAATAGATATATCTCTACTTTAATATAAAAAGCGATAATATAGCTAGCCTAGAGGAAGTCTATATTAATATAGGCGCCTTAATAACTCTAGTTAATAGGAATTAGGTGCTATGCTTTATGCGAAATCCTATGTTTTAAACGATAGAACTATAGAAGATAAATATAGTAGACTTAACCTTTTATATAATAGAGCAGGTTATATTTAACTTCTATATCCTAGGCACTATTAGCGATATAGAGATCTATAGCTACGTTATTATTATAACTAGAGTTATAAATACCCTCGGAGCGAATCTTCTGCTAGGAATACTATTCTATAAAGATCACGGGCTAGTTATAAACTTTAATAAGGGTATAGTTAAGTTCCGCTTAATATACGGAATATAGTGTCTAGTTTAATTCAGGAGATAGCATCTAGTAACCAGACGAGTTAATAATGCCTATACTATAGTTATTCCCCTATAGAGCGACGTATTTATTATAACTAGCTTTATTAACCTCCTTAAGTTAAGCTAGCAAGGCTCTAATACTTAGTAGTTTCAATCTAGTTATAGAGGCGTAGTTAATATAATAGTTATAGTAGATAACCCTAAGCTCGTCCTTATATGAAATATAATAGATAGGCTAATAATAATCCTAAGAGGATAGCAGCTAAGCTATATTATCCTAATAGAAGCAGAGGAGATAGCTAACCTTATTAACTATATAGATATTATTACCCTTATAGGAGGAGAATCAAACTCGCGCTAGTTCTTATAATCTAAATTCAATAGGGCTACGAGTAATATAGCAGCAAGTGTGTAGTTTATAACCCCGCCTGCTAAATCTGGCTTAGGACTGCCTCGTTAAGCAGATAATATTCTATCTTATAGAATATCTAAGCTAAAAGATATCCTAGTTATATAAAGCAAGGATAGAGTTAAGATCTATAATTAGAATATAGTTTTCGCTAGTAAACTTAAGGAAATCCTCGATAACCGAGACGTATACTATAATAAGGGGATCATATCTATACTAGATAACTAACGTATACGTATTAAGCTCGTTAAAGGGTAGTAAAACTAGAAGGTTATAGTAAAGCCTTACCTCCTTAGCGCTAAAGACCTTAAAGTCGTTAAGAATATCTATAGCAAGATATATACTAACGGCAAGATAGTATAGGGTAATAGGCTAATCCTAGTCGTCTATCCGCTCTTTATTATATAGCGAGTAGTTAATAGTGTGAAAAAAGGCAGGGTTGTTATTAACCTTTGCCCTCTTAACTGAATTATTATCCTAGATATATACCCGCTTCCCGACTAAGATGATATAATAGATACCCTTAGAGGGAAGAAATATATAATAATATTTAATACTACTAGGTTCTTCTACTAATTACTAATCTACTCAAGATACTACAATAGGATAGTAGTAATAAGTCCCCGTAGTATCGAGGTTTCTAATATTATCCTTATAGGATTTAAGAACTCGCTAGCCTACGCCTAGCGTTTTATAGATCGCCTCCTGCACGACTATAGGCACTTTGCTCGAGCATATATCGATAATATTATTATTTTTAGTAATAATAACGAGGATTATCTCTAGTATATCGATATTATTCTCAAGCTCTTTAAAAATAACCGCCTTTATATTAGACCTAAGAAGTCCTTTGGAGGGTTTCCTGAAGTAAGACTCCTTAGCTATACTATAAACGCCGATAATATTAAATAAATAGAGGATAGGATCGCAGCTTTTAAGAACCTCCGCTTCCTAAAAACTCTCTATAATATCGAGAGATACCTTAGAATAGCTAGATAGCTATAATATAATATACCCTAGTATAATATTATTATAACGCTACTATAGGATAGAAAGACCCGTCTTATTATAAAACTCTATAATAAAAATATACTTCCTAACGGTCTATTAAAAGTAGTTTAAATAAAGAGGGTCTAAAAGGTATTATTTAAGCTAATATTAAGCGAGCAAGAGGTATAGAACGCCCTCGAAGAGAATCTCTATAACTAGGTTATAAGATACTACTATAACCTAAATAAGCTTATATTTTTTTAAGGTTAATACTTATAAAGGCGGCTTTAGGCTTATAGTATTCTAACTAGGCATTCTATAAAATAGTATTAATATACCTAGCAAAGATATTATATAAATCTACGTCTAACTAGTGCTTTTTCTATCTAAGGTTATATTACCCTTAGAAAAGCGATACTTCGCTATAGAAGTAGAGGTAGTAGTAGTAGTATAGGCTATAAAAAAGCTCTATAAGCTCGTGCAATCGAATAAGCACCTTATATAAATTCTTATAGATCACGCAGCTACGAAGGGAATTCTTATATATACCTCGCTACGGACTATAGACCTTAATAAGGCTAACCTATAGCTCGCGAGCGCTACGAACTACCTATTGCAATTCAACCTTAATATTACCTATATACTAGGGAAGCTTAATATTATCCCTAATACCCTCTCGCGCCTGCTATTGCTTATAGCCTCAGGCTGAGCTAATAGGTTTGAGGATAGCGACGTTCTCGCGGAAATAACCTATAGCGATGATAATAACGATGATAATATAGGATTTATAAGCATAGTCAACTAGTTAGCTGAGAAGTCCCAAGCCTATATAGCAATAGGGGAGATAACTATAAGCATTTCGGAGGACTTTATCGCTAAGATTATAGATAATTATACTAACGATATGAGGTATAGCAAAATTCTTAAATAACTCCGATCCTAGCAGAAGGAACTAGGCAAGTAGTAGTTACTATTTAACGCTACTACTAAGGAAAATAGCGCTAGAGCTGCTAGGAGAGCCCTAAAATACTATCGAACGACTCCTTAGAGTCTATTGCTAGAAGGGCTTATTCTTTATATAGCTACTAATAGCACCTAGAGACTCTATATCCCGCATAAGTTAGTACTTGTAATTCTCCGCCTTAGTTATAACGAAAAATACTACTTCAGCGTAGACTATATAATAGTAGAAATATTAACTTTTTAGTTTCATAATAAGAAGTTACTTATAAGATAATATATCGCTTATTATAACTAGTGCAAAGAGAACTAAATCGACTGCTAAAAGCTACTAGGATAGCTATAACCCATCCCCGTTATAGATATTCCTTATAATACTATTACTATTAACTTCGTTACTAATATACCTAAGGTGATATCCTATAGAAGTCCCTATACCCTGCTAGGTTTCCCGGAGTTAGATATATTAGTAATAGTAATATATAAATTCTTAAAGAAGATAATCCTTCTAGCAGGATATTCAACCTATAGAGCAAAAGAGTAAGTAATAGTCCTACTCTGCGCATTTTTCCTCTTAGACTAGGGAATTCTATATTATATTATTAGTAATAGGGATCCTAAGTTTATCTCCGTAGTATAGCATATAATATTTAACGCCCTTAATATCAGGCTCCTCCTCTTAATAGCATACTACCCCTAGACGGACGGGTAGAGCAAAAGAATAAACCAGACTGCTAAAATCGTAATATAGTTCTATATATCTAAATCCCCTAATATACTATAGACCGATATACTACTTACCCTATAGCATAATCTTAATAACTCCCTATCTACTATAATCGGATAATTACTAAACGAGGTTATGCTCAGATTTAAGCTACGAAGTATCCTTAACGTAGTTATATGAACGAGCGCCCCGACTAAGAGCTTTACTATCCTTAGGGAGATATATTAAAAGGAGGTACTACTACTTATTAATATAGCGAACGCCTTATATAAGGAGAGATATAATAACTACTATATTAATATAACTTTTAATAAAGGGGATAAAGTCTAGATATAACTTAGCAAAGGATTCTACTTACTAGGATAATATAATAGCAAATAGACCTCTAGATAGATAGGACCCTTCTAAATTAAGCATATTATTAATCCTCTCGCCTATGAGGTGGATATTCCTAAGCACTAGCAGGTTTACTTAATCCTCTCTATAGCCTAGCTATATAAGCTAGCCTAGGGAGAAGACCTATTTAACTACGAGACTTAGCTACTAAAGCTTATTAAGGTTAATAGTAATAAGGAGTAGGAACTTAATTATATTATTAAATAAAGAGTCTTATAGAGGAGTTATAAACCTATTATTAAATACCTCGTCTAGTAGAAAGGCTTTATAACAAAAGACGATACCTAGGAATAAAGAGACTCCCTATTACTTAATATAAACGATCTTATTAATAAGTATAATACTAAATTCCCCCTCGACTAGGATACTAAAAGAGCTATAAGAAGGCGCGCACCTCGTGCGTAACTAAATAGTTTTCTTATCCTTTTAATAGGATAAATTTATATACCTTGAATTAATATTAGGATTATAAATTTTCCCTTTATTATTACTATTTTTTGCTATTAAATACTCTTCCCTCGATCTCTCTATCTTATATAGAAATAAATAGGAAGGAGCAGAGAATACTAACTTTTATATGCCTTCTTTACTAACCCCTATTATAAAAATTTTTTTCTCTCTTTCTATACTTTCCTTTCTATTTACTATACCTACTTACTTTTATTTAGGTATACCTATACTTTTTATTTATTTACTTCTCTCCTATATACTAATTATTACTCGATAGACCTCCTATAATAAGTAATAATATTATCCTAACCTGCTAAATATAGCCTCCTAAACGCTAGCCTAATTAATACTATTATAATAATAGCTTCTAAAGGCAAGGAAGTTACTAATAACTACGAGGTCCTATCCTCTCACCTATCTAATAATAATAGTAGCTAAGACGAGGGTGCTAACCCCTAGAATAACGAGGTGCTTAACCCTATCTCCCCGCGCTAAGGTAGTAATAACTAAAGTAGCGATATCTAAGTTAGCAACTATAGTATTAACCTTAGCACTCTAGTTAAGACTTATAAGTCTACTACTAAGAAGAAGAAGTCCTATAAGGACTATAAGAAGGGTAAATAGGTAGCTAAGAAGAACTTCTTCGCTATAGATGCTAAGACCTAATACGAGGAGGTTATTAATAATAATGCTAATAATATTTAGAATAACGATGCCTAGGCTACTAAGCTAGTCCGCATTATCGCTAGCACTACTACTAATATCGAGGAGCCCGCCCTAGCTAAAACCGTAGCTAATACCCTTTATAAGTCTCCTAAGAAGGGCCGCCCTAGTCCTATAGCCTAGCGCTAGTAGATCGACGAGGCGAAGGCTTATATTAATAATGCTTTTCTATACTACCTTAATATAATCCTTATTAAGGAGATCGAGAAAATCCTTAATAATATCGAGCCTTCTGAGAATATATCTTCTAACCTCTATATTAGATATATCTAAAATACCCTTAAGTAAGCATATAATATATATATTAATAATAACGCCTATAGCGAGCTTCTCCCTAGTTATACCTAGGTCCTCGCTATATACTTTTGCAACGCCTATAGTTATACTAATAGAATTATCGCTAGTAACCTTATTATAATAAACCGTATCGACCTCCTTTCTATTGCCCCGCTCGTTAATATTAGTAATATTACTACTATGGACCCGTTAGCCCGCAAGGATGCTAAGACTATAAAGGACCTTGCTAATAAGGCTGAGGGTAATATTAATACTATTATTAATAGCATCCGATAGGAAATCCTTCCTCACCTCGATACTATAGAGACTAATATAGCTAATATAGATACTATTAATATTAATACTATTAGCGAGCGTCTCGCTAAACTTAAGAACGATAGCATATCTAAGCAGGTAGTTACTAATAAGATTTATATAGCTATTAATATAATTAAGACTAAGGAGATCGCAAGCCTTCGCGCTGAGATCGCAAACCTCTATACTATAATCGAGGGTCTCTAGCGCACTAGCAATAAGCAACCTACGCCTAGCGACGCTAGTAATAATAGTGCTACTAAGCGCTAATAGATATCTAAGTTCGATATACTCCTCTATAAGTATAACGCCTAATTAATAATACTATAGTGATTTCTAGTAATTAGGATATAAAGAAGGAGAGAAGGGAATATTAAGTATATATATCCTAGATCGATAGAGATAGTAATCGGGATAATTGCTTTTTAAAAAGGGGGTATATATTATACGCCTTCTAGTAATATAGTTAGCTATCGCGTAGTATTCCATATAACTATGGTTAGGCTTAATACCTATCCTTTAAGTAGGAGACTTCTAGTAGATAGCTTAGAAGGCTCGGCTATTATAGAATATATTACGATATACCTATGATCGCTTATTGCACTATTTGTTATTATTCACGCTTATATTGCTCTTTTCCTTGTTTTACTCGCAGTCTTAGCGACCCCTACTGTAGTCCTAGGCTAGTAGGAAGACTATGACACTATATCTCTAACGAGTTTATATAGAAATATTATATTAATAATATTTACTTAGCATGCTTACTAGCTTATTTATCATATTTCACGCAGCTGCTAGATATATCGGTCTTTTCGCCTCTAAAGGGGTCCTATAGACGTTATCTAGAGGAATGTAACTATATACTTAACTTAGCACCGATCAGCAAGCAGAACTTCCTCTGGTGTGTTACGCCCGCTGCAGTTGGTCCCTGTAGGCGCGTAGCTATATAGTGCAGAACAGGGGATAATAATACCAGAGGTATCATTACCGAAGCTTTTGCTTTATGCTATAGTTAGTTGCCCTGACCCGCTCGTAATATAATAATACCTCTAACCTACGTAGAGGGGTAGTAGGTTTAATTCCTGCACGCTGCGTCGGTAGTATATACCTCCTATACTACATAGGGCGACCCAACCGTGGGTAGGCTATGATATGGATTAGTGCCCCACTAGCCTGGAGTTTCCCTATATTATACCCGACTATTGCTAATTAGTCCTCGGCATAGGGATATGCCTCTTAGAGGGGAGATATAGTGTTACGCCCGCTGTAGTTAGTCCCTATAGGCGCGTAGCTATATAGTATAGAACAGGGGATAATGATACCAGAGGTATCATTACCGAAGCTTTTGCTTTGTGCCATAGTTGGTTGCCCTGACCCGCTCGTAACATGGTGCTATTCGCATGCCCGTAGCGATACCCTCTGGCCTTATATTATTAAGGCAGGCTAGAAGGCAATAGGTATATAGCCTATTAATATATTAAAGCCGCTTATAAGCAGGTTCTTCTATACCCCTATAGCAACTAACATTCCGAGGGCCCCTGCATAGCGTGAGAAGCTAGTAGACGTTATAGAGAGCCCTGAGAATAATATTATAAAGATACTAAAGTCTTCTATTGATTTGCTATAATATAGATAGTTATTTAATAACGATATAAGGGGCAGAACGAGGTCATAATAACTCCAGCCCGACCTAGTTATCTATATCCTATTCCTAGAGAAAATCAGGAAGCGATTAGACCTTAATAACATAGCTATAGCTAATAACTAGCAGATTATTTATATACTCGAGGCTTAAGTCGAAAAATATAAGCTAAAACTAAGAGGAAAAGTTAAGCTAAAACCGAACGAGCGATTCGTAATTATCAAAGATATTCAGAAGAAGCAATAAGAGGTTCAGAACTATCTAATTAAGTTAGAAGTAGTATTAATTAATAGCGATTCTTCTAATAATAAGGAGAGTATAAAATCATATATCGTCGTTGCAGATTAATAGAGATATTCAGCGATATATTAAAATATAATTATTATAGTGAGGGTCTAAATGCATGAAAATCGCGTTATCGGTTGTGGGGGGATTTCGTTGCTTAGGGTGGGGTCTTAAGTTTGGAGTCTTGGAAACATCTGAGAAACTTCACAGCCGTCATCCTTCTCAACTCACGGAATGGAAAATGGAAAAAAAAAAAAAATTTGGTGTCGAAGAGGCCCAGTCCACATCGAGGTGTAATGAGACATACGTTTCTACTGGACCTGAACCGTCTCGAGTGGCTGTTCTGCAAACAGTTTGGAAAGATCTCACGAGACATTGAAATTAATACCTTAGATTTGTAAGTTTTAAAAAACAATATACTGTATCAGGTTCTGGGAATTAGATCGTTTTAGTCCGAACTCTTTGAGAACAAGATAGTGAGAGAAAACACATAAGTCTCCAATTCACCATACATCTCCGAGAAAAACTTCGAGCAAAAACACAACTGCGAGCTATCTGATTCTGTCTTTTAGAAAATTAAAAGCGCAGTAACATTAAATGATGTCTTATCCAAAGCACATTCAAGTACTACGCACACAAATACAAAGGCATTATGCTGTCGCTACGCAAATGCTGTTTTCCTGATACTGACATAGACCTTCTCGATAGAAACTTATTTGAGAATGCTCTACTTTAAGAAACTACAACTGTGCACCTTGGAAATAGAAGTCGTCATGAGAGATCTGATCGAGTTCGGCATCATAAATGCGCTGATATAGAAATACGTACTACAGTCACTTCCACGTCGCATATTCCGTCTGAGAATCCGAGCCATCGACGCTGATTGGCTCCTCCATTAATCTTATGTTTCGAAAGATTCAGGAACGCCAATACTCCTTTTCGCTTCTTCATCTTCTGATAACCCGTCGTCGCTCACGGCCAGTCAGGCAATTTCGCCCAAAACTGGCGTAACCCGGCATGTGAACAAAGTGTGACATGGATCCGAGAGCGGACGGATACTCTATGGACGCTACTGGCGACATATACTTTAACCATTTTCCCGTTTATATTGCCTCATATTTTTCTGTCCAGAATTAGGGAGTTAAGCCCAACGATGACGCATCATGCAATCGCATTGCATTTGAAAAAAAAAAAAACCTCAGTAATGATCCAGAGAGGGCGATGGACCTGTCTTGGATTCGTTGCATTCACTCTATACTTGTAAGCGGATCCGAGTTCTACTTGAATCATTTGCATTGGGGCGTGTCACCTGCAGGGTGCTTTCCCGTTGAAGCAATAGGAGGCTGTCCAATAAACCACACTCAAAGGCCGTAAGGAAAGCCATGGAGAGGCCGGCCTCGCCTACGGGAAGTCGCTTTCAAATGTTTTGAGAATATATTTGGTCCGCATCGAACAGCGAGCCAGTACAACATGTTTCAACAGTGGATTTTCCCTGTGATACAGCGGCTCACCAGGACGTGACGCAATGCTGCTTTCTGTCGGATCTGGAATGTTTTTTGAGAGTTAGTCTAGCTTTCTCTATTCCTGTGTCCTCATGATGCACTTCTATGTCGTGATGGTCGTTTCTCATAATATGCCCTTAGCATGATGAACTTTCCACTCAGGACGTCCATTACTGTGCCAGCTTCTTAGGCAAGAAGCGAGCTCTCACTCCAGTCAGCATAGCCATGAAAAAATACTGTATATCCTCCTCAGGCGGCATTTTCACTTCAACGTCAAAGTGTTCCATTAATGCCGGTATTGTCTTGTAAACCACCAACTCTGCGAGGTGCCGCCCGGGACACATTCTTCCGCCCCCTCCCCACGTAAGGTTAAACCGTTCCATAGCTCTAACGTCTCTTTGACCGTCAAGCCATCTATCTGGATTGTATTCCTCCGCATCTGGCCCAAATATCGACTTATTCCGGTGCAGAGATACAGGGTTGCATCCAACCGTCGTCCCGGCCGGGAAGAATCGACCATGGGCGGTGAAGCCTTCAGGGGGCACTGTGCGTGGCAAAGACATCCCGAGGACGGGATACAAGCGCTGGGCTTCTTTGATGGCTGACTGGGTATATGCAAGACGGACGGCGTTGTCGTAGGCCTTTGGGTCTTCGGTGGCTGAGCGGACTTCGTCGGACACCCGCTGCTGCACTTCGGAATGAGAGCCGATCATGGCCATGATGGACGTCAAAGCGGAACACATTGTCTCGTGCCCGGCGCCAAAGTTGGTGATCGCCATTCGGCGGAGGTAGGTCTCCGAGAACTCGGGTTTGTCCTTGTGCAACTGGATCAGGTCTATGAGAAAGTCATCCTTGCGCTCTTTCTTGGAGACGGGTTTGTTGGCCAGGGAGTTTGTGATTCGACGAGAAACCTGACGATACACGCCCGTGAAAAACGGCTTGAAGTTCTTGGGCGTCTTGTAAGTGATGCACCACAAGTTTGCAAACGCCCTGCCTGCAGCCTTGGAAAAAAGCTCTGCCTTGACTGCCAAGGGAAAGAGACCAAAGACAGTCTTGCGGCGCCAGCCTAGGTATCCGTGACTACTCGATGAGTGGTCTGTCTTGTCTCTGAGATAATTAGGTGACCAAGAAAGGACCACAGCTGAGAGGGATTCGACGGCAATGATGTGCATCCATTCTTTGAGGTCGATCTCTGCACCATCAAGGGAGCAAAGAGTGGAGATGACGCGCGTGAGGACGACGTCGAGAGCGGGCTCGTGGCGCTTAAGGTGGTTGGTTTGGTAAATGGGCCCAATAAGTCGACGTTGCAGTCGATATCGGGCAGTGTTGCGTTCAGAGAGGAGATCGAGCGTCTCTGGGGACGTGAAGTTGGGAAAAGGGGTAAAGGTGATATCGGGTCTTTGGAGAGCGGTTGATACTGTGACTCACTGTGAGATGAGTCGGGTCTAAGCAAATATTAAGTGACAACGTACGATAGAATTCCGATTTTTCGTAACCGCTTCCAGCTCCTTAATTATCGTTAGCGAAGTTCGCGTTTTAAGCTGAAAGTCAACATACTGTAGATGTGCTTGAACGCGTCAACCGAGTTAAACCAGACCTCGTTAGGCCCGACTCTCACCATGGGACCATATTTCTTGTGAAGTGTCTTGCCCAACTCGAGCATCCGGCCATTACGTGCATGGTAGGCGTACCAAATGTTGGAGATCGCCGCGGACTTAGGCCCGGGTACGCCGGCAAGGGGGTGGATTAGCAAACGATAGGCGATGATGATGAGTACGACGACAATAAGTGACAGCGACGTGAACACCGCTGAACGAAGCAAACAGAAGACCAAGCCGCAAACGCCGAGATACAGGCTGTGTACCCCGAGCGCCGTCGAAGGCATCGCCGGCGCCTCGGACGGAAGCGCGCGATGAGGTGAGGTGAGGTAACGTAAGGACGTCAAGAGTATTCGATTAGGTGCCCTGTACAGGGCAAGGTATGTGATGTGGGTTCGCTCTGGCTTGCGTGCGTGATGTGGCGGATGAGAAAGTGGCTGGCTGCGCCGCGCCGGAAGGAAAACGAAAATTCAATTCACGACTAGGCGGCGGGCGGCGGCTGGCCCCGTTCCGTGCTGTGGGACCGATCCGAGGAGTTTTGCGGACGGCTTCACTGGGCTGACCCTGCGCTGGAGGCCCGCTAGGAGCTGACAGCTAGGGGAGTTTAGACAGCTTACGCTGCTGTGGCTGGAACACGATAGGGCGCTTATGCGCTGTGTCAGGGCGGACCTCGCCTGTTTCGAGCGGGATGGGCCCTGATCTGTGGTTCACTGGGTTCTCTCCGGCTTCAGAAACCGAGCCTACGGATACACACGGTACACACAGTACACGCAGAAGACATGGTCAATCTCAACAGGCGGATATTTCCCGATTCTACCTAACAAGAAACCACAGAGTCTCCGTCCTGGAGCTGCAATAAGATTTCTCTCTGGCCGGAAGACCCCAAAGAGAGCCGGTCAGAAGACAAGAGCATAGTAGCACTCTCTAGATAACATTTGGTACAAACATTAGGTAACATCACGTCAAGAAGAGGACGGACAGCCACAACAGAAGCTTGCTTGGGTACACTGCTAAGTCAAGGGTTTGGTATCAAGGATATCGCTAAGCGGCAATCGGTCAGACCTGTTCTTGTTTGTTTGGCATAGATCGACCTGTCCACGTCAACTAGGAGATACATCCAATAACCTCGAAATAGCTTCACCACTAGCATCCCATCATTTTAGGTTGGTTCATTGTGTCATGGTATCTTAAGAGAGAGTTTTCTTTTTTTTTCTTTCTGCTGCTTGCCGAGTTTATGTCGTGAGAGAGTGTTGGAGTATCTTGCGCAGGACGAAGTGATGAATCCGAGAGAAGTATGAGACGAATTTTCATTCAGCGGAGAATCTTCTGCTTCTTTGGCAGCCTAAGAAGAGGAAAATACGAAACTACCATGATGCAACGGTTGTGCCGTTCTCGGAGGTTAACTTGCTCAGGAGTGAAGCTTTTATGCAAGCTCTACACGCACCCGCACTAACTATTATCATCAAAGAAACCCAAAAATCAGAAAACTATTGGATGGATAAACTTTAAAATTTCGATCCATAGATGGCAGGATATTCTCCGTAATTGTGTGATGACTCCCGCCGATTATGCTTCTGTACACGAGGCTAACCCGTACACCCGCGACTGGCCCTGAATGCGGACTCACAGACTCTGTGAGGTCCATTTTCTAATTCTCCATTCGGTTGATCGACGCCATAGGAGCTTGAATCCAATTGATTCTGGTGTAGGTTGCCTTGTCCGAGTTGCACTGTCCATTCCCACCGAGGACAATGGTTCAGTCCCAACTGGGACGGCTTGAGCTATGTGACGAACATGTTTTCCTTCCAAGTATAGACTCATGTACGTAAAGCCGGCTGAAAACCAGTCCACGTCATCTACGGATCCATTGTCGAAGGGGGAGGAAACATGGGATCTTCCGCCGTTCTCAAGCTTGCCTTCGCCACATTCCTCGAAATGGTTGGCCAGTCCGCCTTTGGCCCCGATGGCAGCCAGCCTTTCGGAAGTGGACGGGCTTACGTGTCCAGCCACGAGCGGCGTACTGACAAGGGGCACTTCTTGACAAATCGCGATGCTCGAAACCAGACGTTTCAAAACAAACGGTCTCGGATTGCCAATCGAATTCCCAAACTTCAGATGGCAAATACTCGACGAACGCCTCCTGTCGAGGGTTGATCCATGGCCCCGAAGCGAACCACTTCACTAACCATGACACCGCCCGACTGGGACTGACAACGTTGAGCGGCACAGGAGCCGCGCAAGCGTACATATCACGTCCAGCTCTTCTCAGCCAGCGAATCGTCGTTCTGGTCAAGCATTGACCAGTCCCGTAGCAATGGGCTTTTCTCCGTGCCCTTTTCTCCGTGCCCTTCGATCATAGCGCTGCGGAATATTGCCTGACGGTTCCAGACCATCGTGGAGCCTACGGGTTCGATTGCGGAGCTGAGCCACGTTATCTCTAGCTCTTGGAGTTGAAGGCGTGCTAATCTAGGTACTGGAGACTCGTGCAATATAGGAAGACGTCATGTCCAGAGAGCTTACCTTTGATCAGAAAAGAAGACATAAACACTCAAGATGTCCGGCATATCCAGCTTCTCTTCCTACGCTCACTACACTCATCTTCATCAATATCTTTTCCTTCTCTTCAACAACAGCTTTCTTCATGGATCGCGACTTTTCGACCTTCCTTTCGGTCGTCTGGATGCGGCCTTTTCGCTCTTGTTACCGCCATCGCGGCCGTCAGCCAAGCGGCGCCGGCGCCCCAGGTCTCTGGTGGCTCTGCACCCCCGGCTCCTTCCGGAACCGGCCTTCCTCCCCTACATAACGGCAGTGGGGCTCCACCGAGCGGCACCCCCGCGGCTCGCCGCCTTGGCATGTTCAACCGTCGCCAGCAGAGCGGTGCTCCCCCGGGCGCTCCTTCAGGCACTCCTCTTCCTCGCTCTAGTGGTGCCCCAATAGATTTCCCCAGTAGTGTGCCTCGCCCTACTGGTTTCCCTGGTGGCTAAGGCCAAGGTGGTGCCCCCCCTCCGTGGCTCCTCCTTCCGGTGCTCCTTCATCCGGTGTTCCCAAGCCCACTGGCAACGACTGCGGGAGCCAAGCCTTCCGGAGCTCCTCCTTCCGGTACTTCTCCTCCCAAGCCTTCTGGAGCTCAGTCTTTCGGTTCCCCTCCGTCTGGCGCTTTCCCCTCTGGCGCTCCTCCTAGCGATGCACCCAAGTGGCACTCCCACTAGTCCTCTCCCTTCCGGAGCCCCTCCCGCCGCTATCCAAAGCGCTTATGCGCTCTCTCTCGACGACGAGATTGAGCCGGCCCTACCCATACGGCAGCAAATCTGATGCCACCAAATCATGTCTGAGTTGTCTTCCCAGAAGACGTTAGCCATTGGTCAGTCATTCAAGGTGAAGAACACGGACACATACAAAATGTGGGTGGAGGCATGGGACATCGAGGTTGATGATGAGTGCGTCACATTGGCGAGTCCTTTGCTATTCAGATATTGGCGAGGTTTCGTGGGCGTTGTATCGTAGCATTGAAATCCGAGAATGCGCTGTTACTCCAACAAGACGGTCTCCCGTGCCTCGTGCTTAGGGTTCAGAATTTGCATATAGAATCTCAACAGTGAACTGGCGATGGTTTCTCAAAGCCGCTCTCGTTGGAAAAAAAAAAAAAAGATCCAATGCATTGAGTGGTATTCTCTTATCATCTCAGGGTATCTTGCAGTGCTCAGATGACCCCGCTCGGACGGGTCCGGGGCTATCAGTCAGCTATGATGTCAAAATAACACCCAGAAGCTATCCAGTATCTCAAACTATCGGACACTTGATGTAACCTTTCAAACGCGGGGACTCCAGGGCTATTGTCACCATCCGTCTGGCATCTTTGCTTCATAGATCACGCGTCTTGAGTGGCATTTTCACCCCGCCGTAAGTTGGAACATTGAGTTTTCTCTCGGTTTGTTCGGCAACAGGATCTACAATAAACCTCATATCCCCTCGTTAGGGCTTATTACAACAATGGCGCGAAACGTGGAGCTTCCTCCTGGATCATGGGATTCACATGTTCACGTTGTCGACGAGGTGAGTGCAGACATCAACTCCCGCGCGCGAAAGCGAATCATTTACAGAAGCCAAGGAAAATTTCCCGTACAGCCCCAATCGACCATTCACACCAAAAAACGCCCCCGTCCAAGACCTTCTCAAGTTCGAAGACAACCTCGGTATCGAACACGCCGTCATCGTAGCGGTGTCCATTTACGCCGACGACAACCGGAGTCTCGTCGACGCACTGGATCGGATGAACGGCAAGGGAAGGGGAATCGCCTGCATCAACCCCGACACCGTGACTGAAGAGCAGCTCGACGACTTGCACCGCGCTGGTGTGGTCGGCGTTCGCCTCAACCTGTGGAGCTTCGGCGCGACGCCGGACAAAGATTCTCTCAAGACCACGCTCAAGGCATACGCCGACAGGATTCGAAGCCGCGGCTGGGTGTTGCAGGTCTTCGGGACAATGAACCAGTATCCCGACATCTTGTCCGTCACACTGGAGCTCGATGTGGACATCGTGATCGATCATCTGGGGTACCCGGACCCAAAGAATCCTGTCCTTGATCCGGCTGGGAGACAGGCAATCTTGCATGCTCTTCGATCCGGCCGGACTTGGGTGAAGCTGAGTGGAACGTATCGGTTCCGGGCACGCCAAGTCTGGATGAATACGTGAGAGAGGTTCTGGAGACTGCGCCAGACAAGATTGTTTGGGCGAGTGACTGGCCGCATGTTGGGGGCCCTCATAAGAATCCTGCAGGGGATAGACTTCAGTATCAGGACTTCATGACTCCTGATATTCCTGGTTTTATCAACCAATGTATCGAGTGGTGCCGCGGAGATGATGAGCTGATCAAGAAGATCTGGGTTTCCAATCCGCGTCGTCTGTGGAAGTATGAAGACAGGGATTAGCTGGGATGAGGTCACGTTCAACGTGGAAAGGACGTCGGTCGTAGATAACCTCTAGTCTGTCTGAATATTCGAATGAAGTCCAATACTTTACGTTTTCTTGTAAAGAGGTTTCATTCGCCTGGCATGGCTCTAGTCCAGCACAGAAGGGAGTAGAGCAACTGTTGCGACATTCTTGCCAGTTCAATGAAGCCTCAGAATGAGGCCAGTATAGAGAGAGAGAGGCGATCAAAGTTTGCCGAACTGGGCGTATCAACGACAAAAGGATTCAGCGGAGATAAGCGCGCTATAGAAGCTCGTTTGAAACGGAAAAGGGAACGCAGGTACGCAGGCCTGATTCGAGCATTAGTGCAGTGTACCAGCCCACTCAGATATCCTTGACTCACGCCTGCTAGCAGCGCTGGCAACTCAATCCTTGCTCGGACGATAGCTGTGACAATGGCAAGGGTTTTGGATGGACAATTTGTGCGTAACATGGCCATTTGATTCCAACTTCGTATGAACAGTATCTTGAAGAATTATTTCCAGTCAATTTTTTCCTCCTCTTTTTTTTTTTTTTTTTTTTTTTTTTTTTTTTTTTTTT
>JAOQIF010000635.1:0-51865 GCA_026260285.1 Colletotrichum sansevieriae | reverse complement strand
ATTAACTATTGCAAACTAATAGTTTATACTAAATATACCTTACTTTTAATAGGATCCTTAAGATTGATTTATAACTACTACCTATAGTTATTTATATATAGGTAGGCTACCCATAGGATATAGGTAGGCTACCTATAGGATATAGGTAGGCTACCCATAGGATATAGGTAGGCTACCTATAGGTAGGTTAACCTATGGGCTGCGTTACCCATGGGCTTTTAATGTGGGCCAGACCTATGGGTAATTTGGGTACCCGTAGAGTACCCGTGGGTGATTTTGGGTACTACCCATTTGGGTACCCATGGGCTTTTTGCATCACTGCTAAAAGTCTCGTCCACTGTACTTAGTCTTTAATCAACCCATTCCGTGATCCGCCCAAGGCACAGCGACTCCATCCCCAGGGAGTTCACATGAGGACTACGCAAAAGATGCCACCGCCGAAGATCCGCTTTCTTTTCCTCTCGGACACACACGACAACTATTTCCCAGACCCGCCGAATATTCCCGCCGCTGATGTTGTCCTCCACTGCGGTGACATGACGATGATTGGAGGCCTATCCAACTACAAAACCGCCATCAAGAACCTCTCCGCCTGTTGTGCCGAACTCAAGCTAGTCATCCCCGGCAACCAAGACGTATCCCTCGACCCTTTTTGGTGGCCGCGCAATCTTGACGGCGCTGACGACTCCGAAGAGCCCAAAAAAACCCGCGCTATCTTCAGCCTTGAGGGTACCGGCGTGCACCTTCTGGATGAAGGACTCCACACTTTCATTCTCCATGACGGCAGATCTTTCTCCATGTACGCGTCGTCATACACGCCTGGATTTAAAGACCACGCCTTCGGATATGGGCCTGAAGAAGACCGCTTCGACCCCAAGGCCACCAACTCGCACTCTCAAAGGAAGTACCATCCAATGCCGCAGGATGTGGATGTCGTCGTCACACATGGACCGTCGATGGTGCCTCATGAGGCATATGCCCTGGACAAAAACCGAGACAGCGAGCACCGCGGCTGTTCGAAACTATGGAGCGCAATTCAGCGGACGCGACCTCGCCTACATTGCTTTGGGCACATTCAGGAGGGCTACGGGGCTCAAAGTATAGGTTGGAATGGCGAAGGCAACAGCTTTGATATCTCAGATGTCATGACCGGAGCCGATGTTACTTTGACTGCTGGGAACTAGGGAAAGACGCTGCTTGTCAACGCTTCAATAATGGGCCACGATGGTGAAAGAAGGAAGAATCCGGTGATGGTGGAGCTGGAGCTTTCTCGGTTTCAAGATTAGTGGATATAAAGCCAAGCGTCTCGAGTCAGAAAACATTCAATATGGCAAGGAAATAGAACAGAAAATACGGGACGTACCTCGTAAACTAGTTCACATATGCCAGGAGTAAACGGAAGAGACTCAGTATCTGTACATCGGCCAACGACTACATAACAAGTTGACTTAACGAAGAACTGTCTTGGGCAAGTGACAGTACACTAACGTAAAGTAATCCATCGTCTTATCCATCATGACGAGGCGAAGGAAACTTCATAGGACCTATAGTCAAGAGCTTGGGCTAAATTTTCCCAAAAAGCAGACAGATAGTCGGAAAAGAGCCTACAAGCTAATCATTCTTGCCTTAATCTTAGGAGGCTTCTTTGATTGCCTAAGGTACCTACCTACCTTACCTCAAAAGAATTTGGAGCCTTCTAGGCCTCCACCCGCGTTGCTCCTTCCCAGCCGAGTGCGCCTGCTTCTTCGAGCCAAAAGAAGTGAGAAGACGGCCTTGGTCGGAAAGCTTTCGCCTTTCAACTCCGACCTCGCTTTTCCCGATGGAAAACACTCGCGGGCAACTCACCTCAAAATGCTGGCTGACAACAAACGAGGACTTTCGGATGCCGACAAGCCAGCTCCCAAGCGCATTAAGATCGGGCCTACAAAAACCAGTATCAGCCCTACACTTTCGATAGGCGAATGCTTGAGTGCCAAGGCCACACCGGCGAAAGCTCCTAGCAGACCCGTCCCCATCAAGCGGCGATTCACCTCTAAGCCTCCGGTTCCCATCATGCCACCCTTTCAACTCGTTCGCAGGCAGCCTGAAGGTCAGGATAATATGCCGACGCCCTCAAAATCGGACAACTCAGGGACGTGGAGAAGAGGATGCGTTGATCGAGATTTCCAGGGACATCGGATGGTAGGCGACCCGTTCGGCAGCGTCTCGGCGATAACCAAGCTAATGGAGTTGACAGGGATGAGAAGGAGATAGTCATCATCAAGGCAGGCCCATCGGGGGAGAGTTTCTTCATCCATAAGAAATTGCTTTTGGAAGTTCCCATCTTCGTCCGAAGCATTGAGAGTCAGTCCAATACCGGCAAGGGAATTACGACGCTCAGGTACCCAGGAATTCGCCCGGAGATCATCGGTCTCTTGGCAGAATGGTGCTACAAGAAGGAACTGCCTCATGTTACCTCTGACATGCTGCTTCTGCGTATAAGCCCCAGTGCGACTGGGGTTTCGCCGACGAGACTGCTTCACAAATCGCCAAGGTGTCCGCAATGGCCGAGGATCTCCAGTGCAACCTTTTGATGCTTGCTGATACCGCGCTAGCAAATGGAAGCGACTCGCTATGCCGTTCAGCGATGAGAGCGTACTGCACCGGCAAAGGGAACTACAGCCGAAGATGGGTTTCTCTCAGGCAGATCGATATGCTCTTTCGGCTGGGACAAATGTGGACAAGCTCAGGAAGTTCATGATGACTTACGCCCGATATATTGTTGGTGTTTACGGTGGTGATGCAATGTTCAGCATAACTTGCGTGAACGACTTCACCATCTGGGACGCAGTCCAAGCCCTATATGACTTTTGCGAAGCTCCCTCCGAGAACCCGCTTTATCAATATGCGCTCAGAAGCCTACCACCAAAGTCATGAAACCAACAGCAGCAACGACGAGGATACTGAGAAGTTGCCCAGACTTGCCCAGACGAGAGACACTTGCGAGCACACGATCAGGGTTAAACCAAGAATGGAAGCCACTCGTGATTGCAGGAACAGGGGGGCTTTTACCGAAGCTGATACGAATCAAGGATGGAAAATTACTAGCAATATTGAGCTGGCCCTCCATGGTGAACGACGGTCATGGACAAAGATTGATGAGCAGGTTTGAAGATGTCAGCTAGAACTATAAGAGTAGCTCAGCAACCCGCAGCATACGGAGCACTGAACAGGACGAACATCTTACCAAAAAGTGAACCCCAACCGACTTGTAGTTTGACACGCTTCAGACGATCAGGGCAAGCTGACCCCAGATACATTCCTAGCGATGGAAAGGAACCCATCTTTCGGGCATGGTTGTTTGTCACGCCCAAACAGACACCATTACCCACACTTCCCAGGGAAATACGGGGCGGGGAATCAAGAAGATGGAGAGACAAGCAAGAAGCAGCGCAGATCCGGGCACTTGACCGAGCATCCCCTGAAAAAAGCCGATTACCCGTCCAAGACAATCATGTCTCGAGCTTGCGCGCCCCTTGAGCAGAATCTTCGACGGGAATCATGTCAGCTGGAATGATTTTCGACTGCTCCATGTTCAGCCGTCTCCCTGGCATAAAAGCATCGGCGATGTGGCCTGATCAGTTGAGGGGGTTTTCCGACAGGTTGGGTCTGGCTGGGTCGTGATTATCTGAGGCGCTCGAAAACGCGCTTTAGCAGACGAGAAACTCTTTGGGGAGTCGTCCAAGGGTAGAAAATGCCGCGGCGGGATGAGATGTTGCGACGGGGTAGGATGTCTCGAAGTTCTTAAGCCACGGGAAGATTCCACAGCACGTGAAAAGGTTTTGCGCGGCTCGCACTACCGTCGTCGAGGACTTGAGGAGGAGTGCGTCGAACACGCGCCGTTGCCGACTTTATCCCCCAAAGACCCATTTTTCATCATCTCGATATTTCCTTCGGGTACTCATTCCTCGCCGCGCGCCTCGACTCTTTGGGGGGGGGTGGGGGGAACCTCCAGCGGCCGAGGGAAAGAAGGCCAGGTAATCTCGACATTTTGATCAGAATCTTCACAGTAGTCAGTGAACACTGCCAAGTTTTCAATCATCATTCGGCGTGGAAAAGAC
This sequence comes from Colletotrichum sansevieriae, assembly GCA_026260285.1. Taxonomy (NCBI): domain Eukaryota; kingdom Fungi; phylum Ascomycota; class Sordariomycetes; order Glomerellales; family Glomerellaceae; genus Colletotrichum; species Colletotrichum sansevieriae. The sequence continues at coordinate 47,765 of JAOQIF010000635.1, read as the reverse complement.
CCCGTTTTCTTTTCGGACATAAAGGTTACCGAGTAATCTCGATAGGACCCCTGGTTTTAGGCGCCGCGAAGCGCGGTTGAACAATCTGCACTCTGCAACGGCGTGGTCCACGGGACCACGGACGGGTTCAACTTCGGCTCCGGCGGGTTCCTGCGAGGATTACTTTCGGCAACGCCAATATCGACCCCCTGCTTATTTTCGGAAATCTTCCCGTGTTCCGTCTCCAACAGATGGGACGCGCGACAAAGAGATGCCAAATGGGCGGTAGAAATAAAAAAAAACCCGAAGGCAGCGGCGCACACATTCCGGTTCAACACGGTCGCTATCGAGCGGGGGCATACGGACGAACAAAAAACGTGCGCCGTTATCCCTTGTGAAGATTGTCCCTGAGTGCATTGCGAATTTGTGCCCAAGTCTTGAAGGAGATGTCCGTTTCGCTCCGTCGCCGCGCCGTTCAGTTTCGCGCCAATTGGGATCAACCGCCGGCAGCTGCGAGTCTGCGAAGGACTCGTACGGGGTTCCCCCGTCAGTTACTCACCTGACGCTACGAAAATCTTGACCGTCCCGCCTCATCATTCCTCTGCCTATCAACTCGGTACGGGAGATTTATTCTTGTCCTGGGCGCCAAGTCTCTGGGTGTGGATAGTGTGACCGTGCAGAGGTGGCCAGCGTCCCCTCAATTGCGTCATACTGGGTCCGACTTTGATGGGACAGGCCGGCTCAATCCTCAAATGCTAACTTCAGCCTCCATCAGAAAGTGTCCCATGTGTTTCGCTTGGGCATCGATGATGGTTTCCAGGCCCGGCCGGAGGGTGGAGGGCCGGGGAAAGAAACAAGAAGCTTCAGCTGGCAGTTTTGAGCGAGAAAGCCAGCAACTTAACTGCCAACTGCGTCACTCTAGCCAGCATGGTTTGACCGCCTCCATGTTGTCTATTTGGGAGCGTTGATCCCCTGGCGCTGGCCTCGCTATGTCCCAACTACTTGGTTTGTCGCTCTTGGCGCCTGGCGAAATGCTGTCAAACCGAAGACGGGCTCAAGACTGCTCTCAACTGGTGAGGATGCCGAGTTGTCATGCGTTCCTACTGCTCGTTTCCTGGAATCCCATCGGCCGAGTGTTACTCCCCCCCACGTCAAATCCCTTGCATTGGCTCAGTTGACAAGAGGGGAATCACTTGGTAACCTTTCATGTCCGAAAAAAACAGGGTCTTTTCCAGGCCGAAGAGGGGAACCACTGCGTGTCTCCCCTCAGCTGGTGTAGGACGACGCTGTGTAGCGTGGTTGGATGTGTAGAGCCGTCTGAACTATCGGAAGAAGGTAAGCTTGTCTGGATGCGCTCGGTATAAACCGATACTTCTTCCGCGAATTGTCCCAAGGAGCTGGGTTTTGCATGGTATCCGTGCTGCAGTTTTGGGTCAAGACTCGAGAACGAGTTGCATTGCACGCGTCGTCGCACACGCGGCGGCCCTCCACTAGTTGCTTCCGCGAAATCGTAGAAAGCTTCCCAGGTGCTAGCTAGATTGGGATCAGCAAACCCGCGACTGAAGATGAGCAAACTGCGTCGCATTGTCAAAGAAATTGGAGGGGTACTGTGCCCGAGCTTTGAACTAGAAACAGCGTTCTTGACTTGACTCTTGCGTAGCTAATGTTGCGACAGTCGGCGGCTGAGGTACGAACGCAAGGCCGGTGAATGTTGAGCAGCGCGGCCGGGCGACTCGCATCATTTGCAGCTGTCTCATCATTGAGACCGGTGCGATGCGCCGTCTTCAGGTGAAAGGATGCTTGGAAGTAGGCGCCATGCCACCGCTTGTGCTGTAAGCTCGTGCTGCCCCTCAGATTATGGCATCGCAGCAGCACTCTGAGCCCTTTTGGGACGTTTTGGAAGATCCAGTTAAGCAAGGCTGGCAAATCTGAAGGCAGCCGTCGCGGATCTTTGCCGGTTTGGTACCCTTGAGCAGCTGGGCGAACTGTGAACGGTGTGCAAGTCGCCAAATCCAACCCCATCCACACTGTCGTCCACTCGCTGGTCATGATGACCATACAGGATGAAAGGTCTGGAGCCGCTCGTTTCTGCCCGAACCCCCCCCCCCTGAATAGACATTGGAATCTCTTGACCGCCACTGTGCTGGGCTTTCCGTGGGGCATGGAGGCGCGAAAGGTATCAGCGCGACGAGAAAGACAGCTACAACTTTGTTGTGGAACAGTTCTGCTGGGTCGAGAAAAATAATGCGGAATGCATCGACGGAAACAGCCGATGCTTATATTATCTTCTAGTGCCTTTTTTACTGCCTATATTTAGCTATATAGGGGTAGTTATACTTTCTTGTATAAGTTTAATCTAAATTATATATTCTACTAATATAATATACTTTATATAATAACTAGAAAGCTATTACTACTTTCTACTCTTCTATATTTATAAAAAGTATTCTTAACCTTAATAGTTTTATAATAGAGGTTCTTAGAACCGTAGGAGTTAATATAAGAGGTATATAATACGAAGGTTAATTTATTAATATACTATAGATTAACTTTATCCCTATATATACTTTTCTCATTACTTAAAATAAATAGAATATTAATATTTATAAAAAGTATTACTTATCTAATTTAAGCTATTAATATAGAGGAAACTGTTTATAACTCTTAAAATTAAGATAAGCTAGAGAAATATATTAATTAGCTTACTAATAATAAGCTATTCAAAAAACTTAAAAAGTATTATATAGTATTATATTCTTTTATAATTTAAATCCCAAAGCTTAATAGTAATTCCCCTTATCTTAAGTTTATCAAGAGTAAATTGAAGAAGATATATAAAATACACAAGATAAAGCTTATTAATAATTAAGAGAAAATTAATATTATTATGAAGAAATACCCTAAATATTTTAAGATCATAATAGTTATTAACTTAATATTCTTAAGGTTTATTAATTAATAAGCTTTTATATAAATTAATATAGTAATTACTACCCTTAATATAGAGAATAATTATTAATAAGGGGGTAAAAAGGGGGGTAGATAAGTATAGGTATATAGGGTGCGAATGAAGCTAGGCTAGTAGCGCGAAGTTTCTCCGAAATATATACTTATAATACCACGTACCCCCCGAAGGGGGCGATGCTTATATTATTGTATGGTGGACCACGCGAGCAAGGCCGACTTGACGATAGGGCTCACGGCTCGTGCATGTTGTGGCATGCGGGAGTTCGACCGCTGGAATTTCTTTTGGGGCGTTGTGGGCGTCGTCTGGGTCTCATCGGCGCTCAATCCGAGTCACCTATGTCTTGGGCTCCCTGGTCGTCTCGCGTGCGCTACTCATCTGGATCGCCTTGTGGATTACCCAGTGTGTCGCTGGTTAGTTTGACGAGACGTTGTACAGAGTACTGTCGAAGGTGCTGTGGTCAATGAAAATTTCAGGGTCCAAGAGGTCTTGGAGGTTTGTGCTACCGCCTGCGTCGTTACAGTAAGAAGAGTTCTTCTTTCTTCCCCTGAAGAATGGTCAGCTTGATGGCATAGTTCTCGTTTGGCTGTGAACAAGTTGAGCCAAACCTTGCGCCCACTGAGCAGTAGCTTGATGTTGAGAAGCTCTTACAACGCATAGTTGGACGTAAAGATGCATAGTCTTCCGTAAGTTGAAGACATGATGGGACGAGTTTCAATAGCCGCGGCAGTAGTCGGTCGCCCGTCTTGTCCTGCTTGTCTGCTTACCAAAAGTTACCGCCTCATCTCGCTGCTCACCTCGCCTCGTCTAGTCGCCGCACATCTAAGACTGCACATATCGCGGTATACGCAGTAGTTAAGGCCGGCGACTAGTCGGCGAGAGGAACCGGGGACGACCTGTCAGAGTGAGAGAGCGGTGGATACCTTAGGACTTTTAGGTCTACTGTGAAGTAAGGTTCACACATGGATGCCTGGGGACTGGCCAAGACCGGCCCAGAAGGGCAGGACGGTGTACCGCAGTATTCCCGCCCGCAGATTCCCAGCTTCCTTTCCCTGTAGCCGAGGTACTTCCGGCGTGTATCTCAAGGTACAGTTTGAGGTCATTGTTTCCAACACGGATCAGCAGTGGGCCCCTCAGCCGGCAGCAACTGGAGACGTCCCAGCTGTGGAGAAGGGCGACAGGCGATGCAACTGCAGTTCAGTCGACATGGGGGGCTGCTGGGGTTTTGCTGTTTTTCGAGAAATGGAAACACTGGAGAAGGTCGCAGTGGTAGCTGAGTCTAGCCAGCAGTTCGGGGCTCAGGGCACCACGAGGTCTCAGTCTGCACTTTTCTGGCCGGGTTTCATGGCTTTCATCAGTATTTGGATAGTGGAACAGTGAGATTGGTGGCAGCCGTGGCAGCCTTGGGGCCTCTGCGGTGCGATTTGTGCCAGTTTACGATACCTAGAGTAGGTAGGTTGTTTCGTAGGGATTTTTGCTTCAACGTGATAGCCATGGACACCTCAGACGTACATGATTCCCATGCACAATCGAATCACGTTCATAAGCTTTTATCCCCATTCCTGTCCAATGCCTGCCTCTTGTGCTGTTTTCCGCCCCGCTTCTCCCACGGTTGCTTCTCTGCACCTGGCAGCCGCCGCCGCCCGCAGCGCACCCGCACCACGGACCACGCAACAGCAATTTGAGGAACCGAGGATTCCTTGCGGCCCTGCAGCCCAGAGAACTGCTGGGCCTCACTGAACCTCACCTAAGGCGCAAGGCACAACTGTCAGTCCGTCTGTCAAGAGAGGCCGGGAGGCACCCAAGACTCGGCCTCGTCCCTTCATCCCCGTCGTTGCAATTAATTCAATCCCATTTTATCCCAATTCAGGCCCCCAAGAAGCGGAACCAGGGATCAGCCAACCGGCAAATCGCATTTTGCAACAGCCATCTGCAGTCGAATCCAATACTGGCCTCCACAACTTTCCCTTTTCCCTTTTCCATCGACGCCCGACTTTTCCGCTCAAACCTACGGATACCGATACAATACGACCTCCTGTTTACCTTCGCATTCGCGTTTTCCAATCATCGCAGTCAGACCTCACCTGTGCCCAGCATCTTATCACCCTGCATGGACCGGCTTGCCTCCTCGGATCGCGTCCTTCTTTAGGATACACAGAAGCCAGCGACGACACCAGTACGAGCGACGCCAGCGGCTGCGGCTGCGGCAGCACGAGCGCGAACGGCAGCACCAGCAAGGGCACCACCAACTCAAGAAGGATACTGCTGGAACGGATACCAGCCAACGCACCAAGCTTGGCTTTGGATGGCAAGTATCTGATACCTGATACCGAACACCAAGCGGAAAAAAACCATCACCACCACGGCCGACTCGACTCTCCTCTTCTCCGCCTTCGTCCAAAAGCAGGCCGCCAAATCCAATTAACCCCCATTCCCTGTCAAGGCACCCAAGTCGCTCAAGTCACTCAAGTCACTACACCCCTCCCCTTCAACCCCCGTTCTGTCCCCGTACCTCCCTCCCTCGGCGACCGGGTCTAGTCTGTACGAACCAGGACCAGCACAGCACCGCTCCAGCAGAGAAATCAGCACATTTGCACTAGCAGGTGCACCAGGTCCCAGGCCATCTCTGCGCCCTGTGTCGGTTCCCAGTTTCTCAGATCTTGTCTCTCAACCAACGTTCAATTGAGCTTTCAACCTCTCCGCGGCGCCCTGCCCTTCACTCGATTTCCGCGCTCGACACCGATCGACCCAATTACACGATTCGCAAACTGCTTAATTTTTCAGGGCATCTGCTGTCTTAGATCCCTCACTAACCTTTAGTCTCCATTCCCGTAATCGACCGCAAGCGGATACGACCACATTGCTGCGAGAGCTTCGGTGGAGATTGGCCAGCCCTCACGCCAGCGTCTATTCCAAATTCCTGGACCCGTCTGGACTCTCGACCTCCCAAAAGATTGTCCTCGATCAAAGCGACCTGGCGACGAAGATCTCCTATCTAGCGGACCGTTACTCCGGTTTGCGATTTCGAGAAGCACGCCCAGACCTTCCAGATCGTCTAGAGGTCCACGAGCAAAACTATCCTCATCACCTGCCTCGAAGGAGACTGACGGACGCCTATCGCTACGCGATCCTCTTTGCACCTCGGCGCCCATCATGCCCGAGCCCGACACTGTTGCCGCCCAGGGCGGCGGCAGTAACTCCAGCGACTTTGTGAGTCCATGAACTGTCAACAACCTCTTTCGTGACTTCATTCGGCCGTGCTAACTTTACTCGCGCAGGTTCGCAAACTCTACAAGTCCGGATACCCCCCAACACGCACCAGAATTTGTAGGTGGCTAACACGTGTAACAGGATGCTGGAAGACCCTGCCTATTCGAACATTGTCAGATGGGGAAACGAAGGCGACACATTTGTCATTCTGGAGGTGGGCAGCAGTCACGACACCAGGGAGGAGGGCAACAATAGACTAACCTTCTCGTAGACCGACAAGTTCACCAACGACATTTTGCCGAAACATTTCAAGCACAGCAACTTCTCTAGCTTCGTCCGACAGCTGAACAAGTACGACTTCCATAAGCTGCGGCGCAACGACGAAAACAATGAGTCGCCCTATGGAAAGCAGGTAGGGAGCACGAACCAATCACGCGGTGTCCCTTGCTGAGTGTATTGCATAGGCATGGGAGTTTAAGCACTCTGCCTTCCGCGCCGACAGGAAAGACAATTTGGACAATATCAGACGGAAGGCTCCAGCACAACGAAAGACACAGCAGACGGAAGATCAGTTCACTACTAACCAGTCCATCAATCTGCTTCAAGAAACTCTCTTTGCCCAACAGCAGCAGGTGCAGGCTTTGCAAGAGCAGGTTGGCGAGATGCAACGCGCCAACAAGACTCTTGTCCATGAGGTTCACGCCATGCACAAGATAATTGAAGCCCAGAGATCTTCGCAGTACGAGTTGCTTAACTTCATGTCGCACGTCGAGGATAGGATCAGGGGCGGTCGCTACCCAGGCCAGCAAATGAATGGCGGCGCCGTCGATGATCAACCCATCGAATTGCGTCGAGCCAGAGAACTGCTTGGCAGCGTGACGACCAATACCATGGTAGACCGAGAGCTCGAAAGACTCAACGGCATATATGCGCAAAGCTCCCCACCAGACTCGGCTTCTTCCCTCATGTTCCAGGCTGGCGCGGCCGGCATGCCTCCAATGATGGCCGAACACCTCAATATGCGGCACCTTGTCTATCCGGTAGGCGAGAATGTAGGCATCGATCCGCTCTCCCAAGATCACTTCAACAATATCCCATACACCTTGAACTCCTTGCCAATGAACGAGTTCCAGAATCCTGTCGTAAAGCCCGAGCCCGGCCCAACCACGCCGGCTCCCGCCGCCGCTGCGCCACCACGCCCACCCGCGAACGACAAGGGGCTTTGGGGAGAGAAGAAGCCCAGAGTATACCTTGTTGAAGATGACCGCACGTGCTCGAGAATCGGCTCCAAGTTCTTGACTCAGATGGAATGCACTGTTGAGATCGCGGTGAGTAAAATGAATCTGCGGGTATGAACAATGTCTGACGGGCGACAGGAAAATGGTATCGATGCTGTGAACAGGTGTAAAGAGGTTCCATCCGGACACTTCGATCTTATTTTCATGGATATCGTCATGCCTCAGATGGATGGCGTGTCTGCAACTCAGCTGATCCGTGAAGTCCACCCTGATGTCCCCGTTGTTGCCATGACCTCCAATATTCGACCAGAAGACATCAGTCATTATTTCAACTGGAGTAAGTCTCTCTCATCAATAAGTTGAACGGGCTGGTCGCTGACCCATTTTCAGGTTTGAACGACGTTCTGGCGAAACCTTTCACAAAGGACGGCATGCTACGCATCCTCCGAAAGCATGTCGCGCAACTCCTCAAGAACGCACCGCCAGACGACCTCGCGGTCGGTCATGGAGCCGCCCAGTTACATGCTGCGAACGCGAGCATGCCTTCGATGAACCCTGGTGTCAAGTTTGACTCAACCCCTAGCCAATCCCCCGCGACAACCACTTCCTGGCACTCGCCCGCACAAATACATCAACCGTCACCAAATGTTACCAATATCGAGACCGGTTACCCAATGGCCAACACGGCGCAGATGGTGATGACACCGACTTCTGCCCAGAGGCCAAACTTCCAGAATATGCCACTTGGCATGCAACAAATGCGTGTGCCAGACCACATGGCCGGCAATGACGATCGGCCGGAGAAGCGGCAGAGACTGTACGGGCCGCAGGGTGGCTACGCCTAGGATCACCCAAATTTTTTCCAAATATCCATTGCTCGCCAACAAGGCGATCTGTCTGCGTTGCCGTTGGGGGTACGTTTTGAACCATCTACGAACCATGCTCAGCATGGTTCAACACCATCCCGATACATGCTTCGTTGTTTCAGGCCAGATTCGAGATGGCTATACCCGATCTGAAAGTATATCCGACGAGCAGTGATGTTCGATCAATTTCAAGAGGAGGACGGCAGGCAGGAGAAGGCGTGATACCACAAGTTCGTCGAGAGAGATGATGCCCAATGACGGGGCATGGTTGACCAGAGTATGAGCGGAGGCTTCCCTTCTACTGTGGTAAACAGGTTTCGTGATCGGAGTTGGTGGAGTATCTGGTTCGCCTTTTGAAACCTCTGAGAGACGTGAACGGCGAATTTGAAAGACATATATATGCTGCATCTACGAGAGAGGATCAACTCATCATCACGAATCCACACATACTTACCTCCACTGCGCATGCACAATGACAAGAGTAACCTAACTTTGCGGCTTCCAATGGAGCGGGAAGCTTTCTATGTTGATAACTGCTGGTCAGCGGAACAACCGGCAAGTATTTGCGTTGCCGACTCAGGCCAGTTCGGGGCTGAGTAAACAAAGAAGCAAGCTTAATAGTAGAAGAACAAAACACTGCCACACTCAGAGTTGCCCACTCAAGCTTCCGTAGGTAACCCGACATGTGTCTGCAAGGCCCGGGGTTCCTGACCAGGTAACCCAGGACCCTGAAAACCATGCGGGTAGACGCGCAGTTGCAGAAAAGGGCGGCCGAGGTGGTGTGGAACAGGGTGTGAGAGACTGAGGAAGTATGTGTGTGTGGTTCTGGCCCTCTCCCTGGACGTGGTTGTGTTACGCTGGAACCCCGCACGCACGGTGTGGTCGATGGAGGTCTGGACCACGGCAGTGTGGCATTCAGTGGTTTGATGAAAGCCAGGGGGGGGGTCCCCTGCAAAGATGGTCCGGAATGATCAGGAACCTTTTGTTCCTATTCACCGGTACGACGGCAGCACATGGTGCTACCAAGTTTGTTTGGTCACCCCTTCGGCTTCGGGGATTTTCGTCTGAGCTTCTGCTTCTGCTACCGCTGCTGCTACTGCTGCTGCTACTGCTGCTGCTACTGCGCCCCACGGGAAGGATAGTGAGTGGCCCACTGAACTCTCTCCACGTTGCTTTCTTGCCGTCTTGTCGGGAAGGGGTTCTGGAAGCCTAGACGAGGAGGAGTTGCTGGTAGGGCTGGCCGGGCTGGCGGTATTCGCTTCACGCGAGTAACGTCTCCGTTTGCTCCGTTTTGCAAGCTCAAGCTCTCTCTCTCTCTCTCTCTCTCTCTCTCCCGACTGACTGATGCATAGCGGGTCGTGGGTAGGCAGTCGTGGGAGGTTCTCCTGTCGAGGCATCTTTGATGTCATCCAGGCCGGACGAGGCGGAACTGATGTGTGATTATCCGCAAGAGAACAAAAGGGAGGAAAGAAGCAAGAACAAAGTGTTCGTCGCATCGTGCGATGGGCGGACGGTTGAGTTTAATGGTGCTGCGAGATTGGACGGAGAGCCCCCGGGGGAGGGGGGGCGGGGGGTGCGCTCAAAGCCCCGGAACACCGGCCACCGACCACCACAACCACCAGAGTGATGGCCAGGCCCAGGTCCAGGCCGCTTCTACCTGCAGTGAACGAAGCCTATTCAGGGCCATCGCGAAGGGCCTGGCCAGACCTGGACTGACGAGAATAAGGTGCGCGTGGTGACGGAACTACTGCGTAAGCTGCAGGCTAGTGCTCTCAGAGTCTTGGCGCGCGCGATGTTAGTAGACGGGACGGCGGAAATGGTGTGTCATGCGATTTCAGGGCGCTGGACTTACAAGTTTTGGTCTTGACGGGTGTGACGTTGCTAGTGGAAGGGTCTGGGCTTCGCTTTTACTTCTTTTTCGGCGTGGGAGAAGCAGAGAGCGGGTTTCTGAAAGATTGTGGGAGACCTTAAGTGAGTTTTTTCTTTTTTCTTTCTTTTCCAAGCCATTTTTTAGTGAGTCCGTTTCGGTAGGGGTTTCCCGAGGACATGTCGTTTGGCGAACAATGGGCGAGGCTCTTCGACCACACCACCACCGACGTAGTTTGCGTGCCTTCGCGGCAAGGGCCAGGTCCCTTTTTGTTTAGTCTGATGATGGGGCTGCCCTTTATTCGGATTATTGGCGCAGCATAATAGTGACGAAAAGCTGAAGTGAGAGGTGACGACAGGTGGTTTTTCTAAAACTTGAGACCACCGAATGACCCGGAACCGTGGCGCTTGTGCCGGCAATAGTTGCACTGTGGATGCAAAGACATGCGTATTACATGAGATACTGGATGATCCTGCTCTCCAGATGTCAAAAATCGGTTGATGTGGTGTTGAACTGGGCCCCACCTTGGCCAAGCTCGTTGAAACATGAATATGTCTCTTGGTGTTTATCTGTTGGCAATGATGGCTATGCTCGGTATCCCCGATCAAGGATCATGGCCAGATGGCTGGGAGAATAGGAAAGAATGAGGAACAAGATGAGTCCAAATGGCTGCGCATATGACCGAAGGGGGAGGAAGACCTCATCGTGTCGAGAGATGTCGGGGGAGGGGTTTCTTGTTGATAAAATTGAAAAACTCGAAGTTGATGTTGGGCGAAGACAAATCTGTAAGAACGATGGATTGCGAGTGTTTGCGAGAGAGAGAATGGCCAGATATATTGAGGCCCGGTGAGCACGTCGATGGTGCTGTCTCATAGCCATCGGCGAGGTTCGTGGGCCGGGCGTCCTCATAGCCATCGCGCCTGTCTGTGAGAAGCATGAGGCATCTCCAGGGAGTGATCTGATCAGCTGGGCTCCAGCAGATGCCCCGTGATGGATGGACCCATGAAGTTGAGGCCCGAGGAATCGGACATGCCAGCTCTCGCTCGAACCGCCTCCGATGGCTAGTAGCAAGGGGGAAAAGTTCTGATCGGCCGGATGCACAAATGACAGGGGCATCCGTCTGTGGGAGAAACCGAGATGAATGAAATAAACGTGGTCGGGATGGTTCTATCGAAGAGAAAGTGGTCCCATACCGGGCTGTCTGTTGACCAAAAGCATAAATTGGGGTTGTAGGAAGGAAGGTTACTGGTCGGCAGAATTTGAGAGAACCGGAAAATTGGGAGGTGACCAATACAGCTGGCCGCCCGGATTAGCGAACTGCTGGTGCTTTTCCGACTGGACACGAAATGCCATTTCCCTCGTTTCTCGACGACCAGTGACATTCAAGATACGGTCTCCGGCTGGATGGGAAATTGGAAAAAAGTCGAGCATTAAATGCTTTCGAGAGAGAATCTTGATCTGGTAGACCTATCTTCATTCCTCGGATAGTGCAAGTGGCTCGGAGAGATGGGTTGGTTGGATGGCCGAAAGGACTACCACACTACACGGCACGGGAAGCATGCGCAGGGTTTTACTTTTTTTTGGGCACCGGCAAACGGAGTAGAGACAAGACAGCTTCGTGGAAGGGTCTGGGGCCGAAGACTATCTCAGCACTGCGTTGATGTGCATCTTTACTTTCTTTGGAGTTCACATATTCTTTGTAGCAGAATCTTTGGGTGCCTTACCCGATGAATTTCGTCCCTTGCTTCGCGGCCTCTGCCTCAACACAAGAATGTTGTGAAACCCACTTCCAGCGAAATACGCAATTTTGTCGGTCCCTGCCTTTTCACAACATCTGATAACCTGGCCAGGGTGCTGGGAAGGTGTGATGGAGGGCTGACGATCAGTCATGTCTCGATTTATGGCTAGCTGAACAGGCTGCTGGACCACGCCAGACCAAGGCCGCCCGATACGGAAAGCCCGCACTTTCCCTTTGGCCCTGGCCCCCAATGGCGCTTATCCACCAGCCACGTGAGATCGGTATCTGGGCGGGCAGGTGGGATAGTATCTACCTAGGATAGTGGGATGGTGGGATGGGAAAAGAGAAAGAAAGAATGGTACACGGGAAACGGTTGAAGGGCATCAATCATTGGATCGGGTTTCCGGGAGGCATGAGCCAATATTTGCTTTTCCCCCTTCTCTGGGGCTTGGAGGTCTGGAACGTTCGTGTAACGCGGCGAAGGTGCGAGGCCAGTTCGCAAGGAGGGAGAAGGCGATGCCGCGTGACCTTGGCTGAATTCCTTTGCATTTGAGAGTCCGTCGATGTCCCTTGGTGCATAATACCTGGAGGCGGGGAGACGCGGTTGTTTGTAGAGACCGGTCTACATCACTGAATTGTTGGCCTTTTCTTTCCCACCCTGGAGCGTCCAGCTCAATGATAGGGGGCATCGTGGACCGCATTTTGGCCAGGATTCACATCAGCTTTCTCGCCTTTTCAAATCCCAAATCTCGACGCCCAGAGTTCCTAAAAAGACATATTTCTGAGTCGCATACACCACAGCTACGCCTTTACTTCTCTCGGCATTTGGGTAGTTGTTTCGTAACCTGGGCGCCTCTTTTGCAGCCATAACATGTCATTCCGTAAAGCCTTCAATCGCCGGTTGTCATCCGACGGCGCAGACTCGTGGGTGCGCAAAGGAACGCTTCAGGAAAGGTCGGTGTATGTGTGACCAATGGCAAGGGTACCCCCTGACGTTCTTTGGCCAACGAATCAGTGTTACGGGTAGGTCTCGCCGTCTTGGCCCGTTTATGTGCTTGCGGCTGAAGAGTGAGAGGGAGGCGGATGCTGTGAGTCAACGGGTTGCTTTTGGGAGCTATTGTGGCGTTGTCTCGATAGGACGTTTTCCTCCGAGCTTCTGGTGCGTTGCATGGGTATTTCGCAGGCTTACACAAGCCTGCAGCAGTACAGCTGTATTTCCGCTTGTACTGGCTGATCATACACCTCGAACGTCTATCTAGAGCTCCAATAGAGCTGTTCACCATTTGGCTTGTATTAAGAATAACTCACAATGCCGAACATGAAGACTGTTGTCGTGGAATCTTAATTGGTCAGTCTATTTATATTCACTTGGTAACCTGGATCATCAGGGGCAAGGATATATACTTCCAGCTCTGAAAAATTCCACATACTGGTGTTCCACAGATTGCTATTAATATTTACAACGGTGCTTTTAGCCCCCGTGACAAAGCTTCAAGCTTCCGTGGCCCAACAGTATCTGAGATTCTGAGAAGCCCAACCCCATTGGGTACTCTTGAAGTAGCGATTTGAACATTTGTAAACGATGTAGTTGCAAGCAGGGAATGCTCCAGCTTTGGGCCGGGTTCAGCCAGCCTCGTCACTTTTAGTTCTTCACATCCAAGAAAGATATGATTATGGTGTTCATACTACCTCCCGCTCATGGAGGTTTTCTACTGGTACTCGGAGTCGTACAGAGCCCAGTTCCTCCCAGGTCCACCTCCTAGAGACCTCTCATGGGCATTCTTAGAGACCCGAGGGCCTGCCACTGAAATGAAACGATGGGATGGCGAGGCAGTACTGAATAAAGGAATGTGAAGTCTCGCGGTATGCGTCAGTTACCATGTGAAGATGGCTTGCGACGCAAGGCTCATCCCGAAGAGGAGCAAAATACTCTTAGTGCATGCGGGCGCGATGAAGGCACGCATTTGTACGGTTCATCAAGGGGAGCGAGATACATTGGGGGCTTTCTCATCTAAATTGATAGTGCTTGTTGACTTCGAATTGACCTCAGTGCTCAGTGCCATGCTCAAGCTAATCTCTGGCAAAGAGCGGCGACTCCTTAGTTGGCAGCCATGAAAAGTGGCCAGAGTTGGTGTGATAAATATGGTTGCCGTCGGCCACTCTCTTGTCCGATCTGCTTGCTTAAAATGCACGTCATCTGGCGTTAAAGATTCAAAAAGTAGATATAACTGTCTAGGCAAGCCAGCAGCACCTAAAGACAGCTTGATCTGAACTGTTTCCAACAATAGCTGCAGGGCTGCGAGTCTCGACGCCATGTACCTCTCGGGAGGTCTCCCCATCCCCAAAACAAAAAAAATAAAAATAAGGAAAAACGAACAGTAACGCGGGTAATTAATTACATCGTCTACAATCATTCTTCCCAATTCAGACGCACTTAGATGCCGAAAAAGAAACCGTCTTAGGAAATGCAACTTTTTTTCTTTTTCGTCCTTCTCTCTTCTCGTTTCCTGTTCTCCATCGATCCATTATGGACTATTAGCAGCCAAGCATGAACCCCGCTTCCTTCTTGCCCCCCTGGGAGTAAGCTTGTCTTGAGAAGAACTGCCTCCCCCCTTAAGACTTCAAGAACAGGAAAATTACCCACTCGTCCTCCTTTCAACCTGCGCGGCGATGTTTCGTCGCAAGAAGACGCCTGCCCGAGAGCCTCCCCAAGTTTGCAGCTAAGACCGCGATGCCGTCGTCTCACTCGTGAAGCGCCACTACCGGCTGCTCGTGGACATGGGCCATCTGCATCCGGAAGCCCTTCAGACGCCAGACGAAGCGGGATGGACCGATGAGAAGCTCAACGTCGACGCTCTGCGGACACTGGGCCGCTCCGAGAAGGTCATCGACCTTTTACGACATCTTCCGTATCCGAGAGCGGCCCCACCCGGTACCGACGAAGCGGGCAACGACGCGGTGGTCTACTATGAGACGAAGGTCCTTTCCTACCTCAGAAACAAGTGGCAGCCCGAAAAGGACCCAGACCCAAACTGGCATAAACGGCCGTTTGCCATGCTTGGGCTGGCGCCCTTTGACAAGCCCTTGCCGCCGCATATGGTATCCTTGACGTATGACGAAGCAGCGATCGGAGTGATTTGGCTCATCGACACGGAAAGAGGTTTGACCTTTCAATTTCTACATCTCGTTTTTACTGTAGAGTATGCTAACAGAAGCGCAGGATGTGTCTATCCTCAGGGCGACGATTACTACCTGTACGATGACGCCCCTGCAGAGGCCGGAGGAGATGCGCCATGGCTCAGCGCAAAGGTGGTCTCATTTCAGACTTTCTTCGGCAAGATGCACGAGGAAATCTCAACTCTGAAGCTGGTCCCGGCACCTGCGGCGGGAAACTTTGGGGCTGTTATTCGAGCGGTGAATGATCCGGATGCTAAGGTGAGTCCTGACCGCGAATGCACAAATCTAATCCTGCTGCGCGTGACACCCAAAGTCATCGGGTACTGATAATTTGCAGGCAATGAAACAGTTGTATCGTGAGTACGGCTGGCCGGACCCCTTCAGAAAAGATGAGTTTTTCAGGGCTGCCGTGCCAGCTCGCGCGGCCATCTTGGACGACGAGTACGACTGGTCAGACGCGTAAACGAGGTTCTCTGCACAAACAGAATGCGCACTAGTGTATTTTCGCTAAGATGAAGGTAATGGGATGGTAGATTCAGGTTACAAAGAAGCGAACAGATATCTATATTCCGGCGAATCCACACTTTTAAGATCCGTGCAGTGCAGTTATCAACTGACTGCAATACAATACTAATACGTCGGCCAAATCTGCGTCCCGAAGTTCTCTCTGGCTGGCCCAAGGACAGGGGTTAACGCAAATGGAACCGACATCTCGATGCCATTATCTGTCGCTAGCTGCCAGCACCCAGCACCCAGCGCCGTCGCCGGCCTGTGTCCACTTGTTACAGTTGGGGTCTGTGCCCTCGTGCTGCGGCGTCGGTTTTGGGACGGACGAGGCTGTTGCGGACGCGGTCGTTGCCGGGAGACTTTGCATGGTGGTTGGGCCGGTGATGCCGTCGCGGGAGACGCCGACACAGTAGTAATAACCGAGCCAAATCTGGGTTCAGCAGTTGATTGATTCAACGTACTGTCTTATAATATCCACGGCGTGTGGGATCCTGCCTCGAATTTTGTCGCTCCTATCGTCGCTCCGCATACTGGTCTCGCGGTGATCAATATAGGCTTAGATCTTCTCTGGCGCGCGGGTCTCAAGTCCGAGCAGGTTGTTCTCGGTCAAGGGTGTACGTACTTCTGGCTATTGAAAGCTTTGATAAACTAACCTCAGTATAAATTACGGCCGCTCGTTTACCCTGAAAGACCCCAGTCGCAACAAGCCGAATGGAGTTTGCCAATTCTCAGGCGGCGCCGAGGAAGGTCGGTGTTCCAAGGCTTCTGGCATTTTCACCTCGTAAGAGATCTTTGATTTTATCGAGAAAAAGAATCTTAAGCCTCGTTTTGACGAGAAGGCAGGAGTGAAATGTGATTATATCCCCGGAGTGTGCAACGAGCTTTGATAACCATTCTGACAACAAGACAGGGATTCTTTGGGACAGTGATCAGTGGGTGTCATATGACGATGCCCAGACTCTGATGGTGAAGATGTGATTTGCAAACTCTTGTTGTCTAGGTAAGGAGAACAGGTGGAAGTGGATCAACGGGTGGATGCAGTCCGCAAACATCAACTGCCAACGCGACGAGTGTCCTCCGGCCGCCATCTGGCAAGGACGCGACACGAGGTAATGGATCCGTCTCGTGCCCAGAGCGCAAAACGGAGGTGCCGGTCAGCTCTTCAGGGGCGTCTGTTCCGCCCAGCACAAAATGTCGCCCGAGCAAGGCAAACGCCTCCTCAAGGGTCGTCTGCAACTGCAAGCGCGTCGTCTCCAAGTACGTGGTGACTCGGACGGCGACCACGAGGGTGATGAAGATGAAGTTTGTCAATATGCCGAACCTTGCCGACGACGGTATCCCCGACAACCTGTGCTACACCAGGATCCTAATTGATGACCCGGGTTTTGCGTTGATGACCAACGACCACTGGTACAACGCCCACCCGGCCAGCAAGCGAAGCACCCGCTTGACCAACTGGGCTTTTTGCGCTGCGAGAACGGCGACTGCGAGGCGGAGCTTGGCGATCTCGGGGTCAATTCCTTGCCGTTCCTCAACCCCAGCTTTACTGTGCCAAATGAGGTTGTGGCGTATGCAACGCCGGCGGACGCTCTTCCTATATCGCTGGCCAATAGGTCGGAGATGGCGTCATCGATCCATGAGGAGGCTAGGTCGCTGATCACGCCAGCACCGCAATTGGAGTACGACTACGAGGTTGAATATGAATTCTCAGTCAGGTGTGAATCTAATTTGCACATCTATATGGGAATGATAGACCTTAGGGATGAAAGTGTGCATAGACAGATTAGTGCATTAGTTCAGAAATGCAACCTGGACACCCCCTCATTCCAGACCCTCAGAAATGCCTGATCCGAAATTCGACCTTACAACTTCAGCGCTGAACAGTTTCACCACTTCTGCCTCAATTGCTCTCTACACTTATAATCACCTTTTCCCTATCAGTATGAGTCAAATTCAGAGTTTGACACTAACAAAGCTCTTCATGCGATCACCACTGTGCTTAGTGTGCGAAGAGCTGCTGTGCAATATGGAGTTCTAAAGTCTAGTCTTTGTGATTGAATGAAAGGCACTCGATTAAGGGATATAGCGTTCCCCGACCAACAGACTCTCTCCTACCCAGGCAAATCATCTAGCTGAATGGGTTTAAATCAAGGCTGCAGTAGGCCTGTTAGGGGCCGGCCCCTAGGCTTGTTCAACGTAGAGGTGCCCTCGATGTATTATTCTAAGCTGAAGAGGAGAAACTGTTACAGGAGAGTGCGCGTAGCTTTGGTGTTACTTTCATGTGTCTGCACATTATGTTATTGCTGTGGACTTTTCCCAGCAATCTGAACGTTGATTTGTGACGAACTGCGAACAGACACGCAAGCCTAGAAAAAGAATTTGCAAGAAATTAGTTGAAAGGTAACTCGCAATGATTTAGATACAGCTTGTACTTTGCATAGCTAATGTTCGATAGGTTCATGGCTCGAAACATGACTGTTAGGGTACTCCAAGATGGGTATGGTAGGAAGAATAGAAACGGATAAAAGCAAGTTGCAACCATTTGTTTGAAATGCAAATACTTTTGAAATATACTAGTTTTATCCATCTCCTTGGAGGCAGCAGAAGTTTTGGTTTTGAGGAGGTTCATGAGAACGCCCTCCCTCAAACTTTGTTTATTTCTTTTCGGTATTGTTCGGTACTTGTGAAAAGGGAGCTTTTACTTCTACCAAGCTGGTCATGCTCAAGGAAACAGAGTCATGCTCAATGCATCGGGGGTCAATAGCAACCCCCTCTCTCGTGATATAACTCAGCAGACCATTGACCATCGCGATGTGTACTCTGGCCGCAGAATTTCCAAAATATCGAAACGTGTGCTCACCCATGCCCGTATCAACCATCATCGTTGTCGTTGAAAGAGGTCTACATCCGTTGAGGGAGACGTGAGGGAGACGTTTGATCAAGACGATGTACGAAGAATACACCCACTCAATTTCGCATTAATAAAGTAATCACGTCGCAGCAAAAAACGAAGAAGAAAAAAGAAAACGAAACGGGGGCCAGGTGGAATCGAACCACCGCCTCTCCCTGCCAGGAGTTTTGCGGATTTGATTTAAGTTTTGGAAGAAGGAGGGAAACTGGCAAGGAGCGCTCTTTCCACTAAGCTATAGCCCCTTTGATTTGTTATGTGATGAATTCGTGTTATGTTCTTCTGACTTAAGAATCATGGGTGGTGTGAGTCGAGACTCAAGGAACCCACGGTGCGTCTGAACTTTGTTTTCCAACCGATCAAGCTTCCACCTATTCACCCGTATGGCTGGTGTTTTTGATCCATTCAAGATGTCTGAGTGGCACTGACTTTTGTCATCGCGTTATCGTTAGAGAGAGCTTTTGTGTTGGGTTGAGCTACCACCGTACGTTCGTCGTCTTAGAGAGGTTTATCCAGATCATTTACATGTACGCAAAGTCTTCTGCATCTTTAAGTCCGTAGAGGTTATGTTTATTCCAGTCTAGTCGAAACTCCTATTCTTTGCAGGAACTAATCAGCTGCACGGCAAGCTGCTGGTTGACATGATGAACCTGCAGGTCGACTCACCGAGGCACACCGAGAAAGAGTCCCCACACTCCCAATTATCAAAATGCCTACATACCTCTGTTCTACCGGGAGGAATGGGCATAGTTCTCACTTTAAACGTATCATATTGGGAGAAGAAGCCTCGGCATTCCAAAGGATGTGACCCAAAGCCAAATACCTGTACAAAGATGCCTGGTGCCAAACGCAGGCAGACTACGCCGTACAACCTTCCATTCATACACCACAACCGGCACACCTAGAAAGCCCTGGCCAGTGCACGGACCACCCGCTCACGTCAAATTTCCATCTCTCAAGCTCCGAATCGCTTTGACTCATTCGCGACAAATCGACACACTCCTCCCTCTCCCTCTGCAGCGCCGCACCCCCCCCGGCATCCGCTCCAGGAATCATGTCGCAGCAGAAGGGAAAAGCATCCGGCGCCGGCAAGGGCAAGAAGTCCGGCAAGGCCGCCGAGGGAAAGCGGGAGGACGTCCTGCAGGCGGTGGTGAGTTCGAGCTCGCTTGAGCGTCATATGGTGGGGCAGAAGCCCGGATGGCCTCGAGATTGCTAACGACTGCGTGGCGCCGCTACAGGTCATCGCCGACTCCTTCCAAGACCGTTTTGCCCCATTTTCGGTCGAAAAGCCCAGAGTAAGTCGACGGTGCGACTCTCGCCTTCACGCGACACCGGCTAACCCCTCGCCCGCAGTGTCTTCTACCCCTCGCGAACACACCCCTCATCGAGTACACCCTCGAGTTCCTTGCGATGAACGGCGTCCAGGAGGTCTACATCTACTGCGGCGCACACTCGGAGCAGATCGAGAACTACATCAACACCTCCCGCTGGTCCCCGCTTTCGATTCGCACCCCGTTCACGAGCTTGCAGTTCATCCGCGTCTCGGATGCCCGATCCGTGGGCGACTTCCTCCGCGATCTCGATGGCCGCGGCATTATGGATGGCGACTTCATCGTCGTCCACGGAGACGTCGTCGCCAACATCTCCCTCGAAAAGCCGCTTGCGGCGCACAAGGCGCGCAAGGAGGCTGCCGCGACGAATATCATGACGGTGGTGCTGAGATCAGGCGGTGCGGAGGATCACAGAACAAAGGCGAACGCAATCTATCCTATTTTCGTGATGGACTCGAAAACGAAGCGCTGCCTCCACTACGACGAGTCGCATCCCCTACAGAGCGACCACTACCTTACCCTCGACCCGGCCATCGTCGATGAACTATCGACCGACTTCGAGATCCGCGAGGACCTTATCGACGCGGGTATCGATATCTGCACGCCTGAGGTGCTGGCGCTCTGGTCCGAGAGCTTTGATTACGAGTTGCCCAGGAGAAACTTCTTGCACGGCGTCCTGAAGGACTGGGAGCTGAACGGGAAGGCGATTTACGCGGAGGTGCTGGAGGAGGGATACGCTGCGCGCGCGAACAATCTCCAGATGTACGAGTCAATCAGCAGAGACGTGCTCGGTCGCTGGACGTATCCCTTTGTCCCCGACTGCAACGTCGTTCCTGGACAGACATATCAGATGACGGCCGGCGCCGTCTCAATCGAGGACGGAACAGTCTTGGCACCAGACAGCTCGCTCGCAAGATCGGTCCTCGGCCAAGGGACCAGCGTGGGCGCGGGAAGCAAGATCACTGACAGCGTTATCGGTAGACGTTGCAGAATCGGAAAGAACGTACGCATCGAGAACAGCTTTGTCTGGGACGACGCCGTCATCGAGGACGACGCTGTAGTCACGCGCTCCATCCTCGGCGACTCGAGTGTTGTAGGCAAGGGCTCATCCGTCCACGTAGGCTGCCTACTGTCCTATGGCGTCACAATCAGCGAAAGCACACAAGTCCCCGAGGACACTGTACTCGCAGTCTCTACACACGACGGCACACCCGTCAAGCCGGACCAGGCTCTCGTGGGCGCATCCGGCAAGGGCGCTCGCTACGTCGACCCCGAAGCAGAGGACGCAGACGACGACGATCCCTCGACACTCCAACGCTCCCTCATCTACAAACTCGCCAACCTCAACCTCTCCACATCGTCCGTCTCGACACTCTCTTCTGACGTTGACGACTCGGACGACGAATCAGTGAACCACCTTGCGGAACGCGCTCGTGCCGACTCTTTCGTCTCTGACGACTCGGCAGGCAAGTCAGGCTTCCACCACGACGCCGTCCACGGTCTCCTCGACGCGCTCCGCGACGATTCTGGCGACTACGAGTCCGCTAAACTCGAGTTCACGGGCCTTCGTCTGAGCACCAACGCTTCCGATTTCGGCATCCGCAAGGCCATCGCGGTCGCGTTCGTGCGCCGCGCATCCGAGCTCCTGGAACCGGAAAACGGCGGGCTCGAGCCCGCCAAGGCCGCCGACAAGGCGTTTTCCTCCAAGAAGGGCGCCGACAAGTTCGTCAAGGAGGTCGGTGTCGGCGGCGACGAGGGCGACAACGAGAAGGAGCAGGTCGAGCTCATCCTGGCTCTCCAGCGCGCGCTGGTCAGCGCTCGCGGCAGGGAACCCCAGCGCGCGGGTCTGCTGCTGGCTGCGATACTCCAAAAACTGTACAGCCTTGATGTGCTCGACGAGGAGGGTATCCTCGCGTGGTGGGGGGACGACCGCGCTGAGGAGGACGCAGACCACGAAGGCATCGGGGCGCTGAAGGAGAAGTGCCAGGTGCTCATCCAGTGGCTGGAAGATGCTGAGGAGGAAGACTCCGACGAGGACGACGAGTAGGTCTTGTGTCGGCCCCGGAGGAATTCCAAGAGCAAGCGACAGTGACAGAATGCACGGCACGTCTCTGGTTATGAGGTATAAAATAGCACTTGCAAAAGTAGAGTAAAATGTTCAAGTTAACGTTGAGAGGAATCCAATGTCGAAGAGATTCCATGAGGATGAGAACGGGCTTGCTGTGACACGTTTGAATGGCCAAACGAGAAGTCCCAAGTTGTAAGTAGCTGAGCAGTGGCCTGAACATTCTACAGTGCAGCGCCGCTTGTCTGTACCGTCATGCTATAAGTTGAACCTTGCTAGTCAGTCATCGGCTTGTCTGTCGCTTTTGACTATGTCATCTCCGACGCGTTTCGGCTCGCAACAGGCTCGCCACATTATGCATGCGCCACAAGACATACACTGCTCAAAACACCTTGGGGGTCTGTCTTCTCAAAAAGACTTGCTGTATTGCAAGTTAAAGGTATCATGTCAAAGCATAGCCTCCAGACGCCTAGCTAGTACTGCGAAAGCATGCAAATTCCCCACACCTCACATTGTCTTTTTCCCCCTCTGTGAACCTTTCCCTTTTTTTTCTTTCGTCCCCGAGCAAAGTTGTCACCTGGGTCTCAGCCCATGCTGACCATGTGTTGGACATAAAGCGATGTGGTAAGAGAGTGCCGTAAAATGAGAAACCCATGTACGTCACTACTGCGACGAGAAGCGATGGTCATCGAAACCACGTCCACTTCTTCTAGTAGTAATTCTGCAAATCGTTTCCGCCGCCTCCACCGTAGCTCGGGCCAACCCCTCCTTGCGGGCCGGTCGGAGCATTAGGAGGAGGTCCACTTGACCACGCAGCACCGTACGGAGCCTGGTACTGCGGCTGTTGGCCTTGGAAACCAGGACCCTGTTGTTGCGGCGCCTGGGGCAAGGCAGGATAGTTGGTGTCATCATAATCCACCGGTTGACTATAGCCACCTTGCTGGTTCTTGGGCTCGACATCGTCGAGAGACCGGTAGCCATGCATGCCGCGACCGCGGCCGCCCTTAGCGCCGCCGCGACCTCTGAATCTGCCGCCTCGGTAGCCTCCGCGACTCTGACCACGCCCGGAATGGAAGTCACGGCGCTCATTGCGGCCATTGTAGGGAGCATGGCGATCGCGCGAGTAGTCGCCGCCGTCATGCTTCCGTTTAGAAGACTTGTTAGCGAAAAGCGACTCGTACTCGTCCTCACGGGGATCCTCGTGCTCGATGCGCAGTATCATTTTCTCGCCGACCACAGTCTCAAATGCGACTGCCTTCTCGGGAGGAACGGGCTGCCAATTCTGGATTTTTCCTGCATCGACTGGGCGAGCGCCCTTCCGGAGAGCAAGAACGACCAGCGGCGATGGGTTGTCCGTGTGGAATTTGGCTGTGGCAGGCACGGGGCGCAGGCTAGCTGCCCAGATGCTGTTCTCGAAGCAGGCTGTGCCTGTGACCTCCCACTTCATCTTGCTGCCCATTCCGCCGACCTTCTCCAGAATGCTTGCAGGGCAAGGACGCGGGCAGATGAGGATATTGTTGGCGTGGTACTTGAGCTCTTGCTCAGGCATGCCGGAGGGAATCTGGGCAAGCTTCATCAAACGCGCCGTGTCTTCCTTGTTGATCATGTAGCCAGTGAAGTAGACCGTCTTCTTGATGCGAAGACGTTGTGGCCGTACGTCAGCTGGCAGCTTGGTGATCTCCTCATTGTGAAGGTTGATCATGTGCTGAACCTCAGCAACCTCAATCACAGGGTCCAGTGTCGTTGACAGGTCAGCCACTTGGACGACCTCTGCCGTAATCGGGCCGCGGCTGCGGGTTGCGTTCATGTTCTGTCTGCGGTTATACTCGGTGAAGAAATCTCTGAAGCCTTTCACGTGCTTCGGGCGGTCCTCGTAAATGCGAATCTCCTCCGCAGTTTTGTATGTCTCCATGACGGCCGATAGGAAAAGCTGCTTGAAATGCATGGTACTGCTGAAATGCTGGTTTGTTGGGCTGACGGCTGGCTTAAGACCTACCATATCGAAATCAAGATCCTTGCTCTGGACCATCCTCTTGATGAGATCGCCAAAGCCACGCTCTGAGCGACCCGTCAGGAGCACGCAGAGGGCGTCCTTCTGCTTGATGCTGAGCCTCACCAGATCCACAATCTTTTCGTTCCACCATCCTTCCCAAGCCTTCTTCTCTTCGTGTTCGGCGCCTTCGCCGGTCGCTGCGAGGATTCGGGAGTCGTGCCACCAGCCGCCGTTGCAGATGACGTCCTGACTGGAGAGGACGCCAATCGTAGGGCCGCTCCATAACGCGGGGTTCGGGAGAGGGGTTTTGAAGACTGCAGGATAAAGCATGTTAGCTAACTCGGACAACTGAAGTGAGAGACAAATCGGGACAACTAAGGAAGGGAACTGACGGGTATTGTCGAAGTCGTAGATGTGTAGGGTTTTGATCTTATCAACGGCCGGCAGCTGCTTCGATGCGATGCTCCATCTGCTCAGGGCAGTAGTCGTCGCTGAATTGGAGGAGTAGGCCGCCTTCGCGGAGCCATTGGCGTAGGCGGACGTCATGACTCGGCGGGTGAGTTTGGAAGCTGTCAACATCAAGTTGAGCAGACTTCGTGCCCGAATGGGTGTAATAATCGAGGCGAGTCGAGGTCGCGCGTCGCCCACAAAAAATGACCGGGGGACTCGAGCTGCGGAAGGTGCGACCGCGGCTTGCCAGTAGGAAGTTTTCGTTGGCCTGGGCTTTGTGGGGCTGCGCCGTCATTACCTCTAGCGTGCAACGGCTGGCCAAGACTTTCAAGTCCAGGGCTTTTGTCATCAGGTTCTGACTTATGTAATCAAACGCTTCATCAATCATGCTTTGAATCTCCAAATTATCAGTACCATCACCAGAAGAAGTGATTTGGTCTTGTGCTCATTACTTCCCGTATCTAAGGAGAAACTCTTGGCCACTAAAGTTTCCTACGAAGGTTCCAATTTCGCTGTTGAAAAAAGGTGCTGTCGGATGCGATGCTAACAGCTGGTAACTGCGAGATGCGGATGAGATGAGACCGATCGGATTCCAGCTCACGGTCTCGCCATCTACGATGCTTCCTTGCCGGTTCCGTCTCTAATTCCTGATACGACTGGCTCTTCCGGTTTACTTTGTTTTCTTTGCAAATTCCCCCTCCGCATCTGAGCTTATCCCGAACATCAAGAGCCTGGATCGTTATGGGCCATCAAAAGACCCCTTGCAGTTCGAGGACGCTTCCCAGACGACATTACGGTAACTGGAAGTCATTCGACGAGGCGGAGACCATGCCCAATCAGGAGGGTCAAAAGCATCTCGCTTTGATGGGTGCCATATAGATAGCTCGCGACATGACGAGTGTTTTCGGGCGACCAGGAATTCCCGAAACACTGGGAGGGGCGGATTCGAGACACGCGCCAGAGTTCGCGGGCCCCCGAGTCTGAATTTCTGGACATCGCAGCACACGACGATAAGATCAAGCCGGTTTTCTTGGGCTCCTTTTCCAACGTTCTCAATCTAACACTAATTTACTATATGACTACGTAATGAAACGGGACTTCCACGGTATTGTGACCCCGTGACAAGAGCCGCATAGTGCAGAACATCCGACCCCGATCCTAGTAAGCGTAATTCGGAGCGGGGTCACAAACGCGTAGTGTAGGAACGGAGAAATAATTTCCATCAACCGTTCTCCAAGCGGGTCGTCCGATCTCGCGTTCCACTTCAGAGCCTCACCCAGGGTGCCCAACACTCGAATCTCGACCTCCTCCTTATGTGCGACTGGCTTCATTTCCGCCACCCATGTATCCTTGACATAACTCAAATCATTCAATGCAATCAGGTAGGCTTCGGTACCAAATGCAACCTCTTACGACACCTCAAAATGCAGCATGAATCGGCGAAGCATTGTGGCTCTTATAACACCCGCCGTGGGCCCCGGTCCTCTTCGACGTCTGATCCGCTGTCGATGCTCATCGCTTCTTCGTCCTGACTCTCGGTTTTTCACTTGCCACCATGTTGTACCGTCATCTGTTCTCGCTGGCACTCTGTCTTGCGGGCCCTGCGGCTGCGGACACCGCGACAGCTAACAGATGTGTCATGGTACCGGCCAAGGGCGACCTGTCAGACTCCCCAGCCATTGCCGAAGCTTTCCAGAAATGCTCCAGCAACGCCGAGATTGTCTTTTCAGCTGGCGCTGAATTCAAGGTCTACGAGCCTGTCGTCGCTAATTTGACCAACGTTGTCATCACTGTTCTGGGAAATCTCAGTCTTTCTAAAGACATCCCGGCCGTCCAGAAGCTTGTTGAGGCCAAGGGAGGTAAACTCAATTGGTTCCAGATCGCAGGCACCAACGTCGAATGGATTGGCTCGTCGGATGTATGTGTTTTGGTATAATAACCCTGAGGTCACGGACAGTTTGCTGACGAACCAAAATAGCCTAATTCCGGATGGATCAAATCCCATGGGCAAGCCTGGTGGGACCTGAACAAGCCTGGTGAATCCGGCACTCCCAACCGCCCTCATCTCATGCAGTTCAATGTGACCAACGGTGTCATGAAGAATATGAAGTCGCTGAAGCCCATTGGATGGAACTTCTCTATCAAGGGCAAGAACATCACGATCACCGGCACTGTTATCGATGCAAAGTCAAGCAGTAGCTCGTTTCCCTTCAATACCGATGGCTTTGGTGTCGGTGCCACGGATGTCACTATCACCGACAGCAATATCTTCAACGGCGATGATGCAATTGCGATCAACAACGGAGCTCACAATGTTGTGTTCAAAAGGGCGACCATCGGCTACCAGACCCACGGCTTGAGCGTTGGATCACTGGGAACAAACCCTGCCCCGCCTGCCGACGTGCAAAACATCCTTTTCGAGGACGTGACTGTCCAGGGAGGTCTCTATGCTGCCCGCTTCAAGAGCTGGCTCGGCGGCCAAGTAAGTTTCTGCGCTCTCGTATCCAACGTCTCGTCTAACGCAAAGAAGGGATTGGCCAAGAACATCACCTGGAATAACATTCGCGTCGACAACGTGACCTTCCCCATTTTTGTCACTCAGACCTACGTCAACCAGGCTATTGCCGGCGGAAACAGGCCGAGCAACTCAGCCGTGATGATGGAGAACTTTGCTTGGCAGCACTTTTCGGGGAGCATCAACACCTTCCACCCCGGAGACGGATCCTGCACTTCGAACGTAAGTCGCTACGTACAGCCATGTACCGCGCTCAAGATTGCTAACGCTTTGGGTAGCCTTGTTGGTACGACGTAGGTTTGCCCGGCCTTACCCACAGGGAAGGTATCATCATCGAGTGTAACACTGAGAAGTCATGCAAAAACTTCCAGACCCGGGACATCAAGCTTCAGCCGCAGGACAAGAGCGCGGCCGAGGTCATCTGCATGAACGCGACGCCAGATCTCAACCCTGCCCTTGGATTCAAATGTGCCAATGGCACGTTCACCGCTACAAACTGAGGACTAGTGGCAGGTAGTTCATACCACAAGCGTGCCGCTTAAAGTCTGCTGAGCCTGGATGTGATGGGGCGTTGCCATTCTAACAAATGCGCTGAATGCGTTGTTATCGCTCTTATCGGGCCTTCGCTGCTCTTATCTTCAACTTGCATACCACACCCTTAGTCCGATAAAACCACCGCGAACTCGTCCACCACGTCTCGTTGGGATCCACGAGTTCAATCTCGAACCTCGAGATCAGCGTGGGGACGACCTTGTAGAGCTCCATCATACTCAAGTTCCTTCCTAGACAGATGCGAGAACCAGTCCCAAAAGTGATGTCGGCCATATTCCACTGTTTCATTCGTTGCTTATATGCATCATCACTTTCGCCATCTTGCTGCAGCCAACGTTCAGGGCGGTACTCGTCCGCATCCGCGCCGTAGACGTTCTTGTTGCGTCCCACGACATAGGGGTTCATGCCTACAAGGGAGCCGCCGGGGACCACGGATCCGTCCGGGAGAGTAAGCCCGCTCTGAGGAACGATGCGCTCCATCGTCATGGATACAGCGGGATGGTAGCGGGTAGTTTCGCGACAGACAGCTTCAAGATAAGGAAGGGCGCGTGCTGCAGCATGAGGTGCAGGTCTGTCGGCAGAAATATTGGCAGTGACCTCTTCCTCAAGACGTTTCCAGATACGAGGATTCTTGAGGCAGTAGTAGAAGAGAGCACGCATTGTTATGGCAGTCGTATCGGCACCAGCAATCACTGTGGTGGAGGTCAGAGAACATCATCTTCTGCAGTTTTCGAATGGAGCGGCGCGCTTACGATTGAGAAGAAGATAACCAATGATGGTACCCTCGTCGACGATATCAGGATGAGTGCCTTTTGAATCAATGAAGTACTGGAGGAAGTCTGGGTTCTCAGGTACGAAGTTCTTGTCTTCGCCCTTGAGTCGTGCGGTGAGATTCTCCACAGCGATTCTTGTAGCATTCGATAGGTTGGGAGGTCCGAGGGGGTATACCGGGTTTTTGTCCAACCAATAGTCCATCCAAGGCATTTGGCCACATAGACCAAGGTAGTCAATCGACTGGTCTCCGATAGCGAGTGTACCATCAAAGTCTCGCCCTTCATCCATATATCCGAACTTCTTGCTGAAGGTTACGGCGCCAAGGAAGTCCCATGCGTCTGGAAAGGGGCCTGTTAGCAGCAGCCAAGCACCCGAACCATGCGACTCACAGAAGGCTAGCCAGTCGCCAAACTCGCATGATTTGCCAGTGTTCGCGAAACGCTTCTCCAAGTGGTCACAAAAGTCGTTGATGACCTTATCCATGTGTGATTCCATGGCAAGAACGCTGGGTACGGAGAAGTGTCGCACCACAGGTCTCTTCAATCGAGCATGTTCGGCATTGTCTGTCTCTGAGAACATGTGATACGTGATCTTTCCGTTGATAATAGAGCTGCTGTTCTTGTAGAACTCGGACTGAAAGGGCGCTAATGGGTCAGCACAGGGTCGAACGAATAAAGCTGAGGTGTTATGCCTTTTTCCATTTGCCGTCGGTGCTGTAGATGACCTTGACCAACTCAGGGAGATCCAAGTCCAAGAGATTTGGACCTAGGCGTACGACCGGTCCATGCTTCTCATGTAGTTTCTTCATCGTGGGGGCGTATTTGGCGTCAATGACGTGCCACAGTCGCCACAGGTTGGTCCATCCTTTCGCGTCTAGTCAGCCAAAATTCATGCTCTCTAAACGCCAAGGACCGAGGAACGTGATGGCATTACTGCTTACCTGCAAGAAATGGCCCCGGGTATTTCTTCAGAGAAGCAGTCTGCCAGGAAACAAAGAACCATAGAAAGCAGCTGATGGCGGGAGCTAAGAGGGCAGTGCTGGTCTTGTGCGTTTGTGCTCCACTAAGGAGGGTTTCCCAACAAAACGACGTCTTGTTGGCAGAGAACTGCGCCGAGTCCATGGCGTTGAAGTGCCTTCTACTGAAAGCAGAGAGCAGGTTCAAGGGCAATACTCTGGCAAGAAGGGGAGGGGCAGAGCATATTACAAGCAGGAAATTGGGAAATAACCATGATTTATGTGCTCGTGGTGGTGGAACGCTTCATCGGCTAGGGCCTGATGCTGCCGAGCTCTCGCATTTGGTCTTGTTGGAGTCGTTGGTTGCAGTTGCAACCCTCCACCTGCCGTCCAAGACTTCATGGTTACCAGTCTCTGAAGTTTACGGAGGGTATGCAGGGACCCTAGCTAACGACTGGGCAAGGATCTGCTCCACGAACCCTGCTGAATCTGCGTTGTTACGATGACTGCTTACTGCACATCAGCAGCAAGAGTAAACGGCTTCTGCATGTGACGAGAATTTACGTTCACAGAATGAGTGCATATCTTTGGTGCCCTGAACACTGTGAGAGTTCCGCAGTTGAATGGGAAATAGCAATGCTAATTGGTAGATAATGATGCAACATTAGACCCAACACGGGCGGGCCGCTCCCTGTTCTCGCTTGCTACACATTCTTTTATCATAGTAGAGGAAGAGAAGAGATAGTAACGTGTCTTGCGACATCCCAGTCGTAGTGAGCAGGCTAAACGCCAAGAGGGATCAACACCAAACGGCTGTCGATGACCAGGATCTGTTACCCGAGCAGCATAGTGAGTTGTCCCAAGGTGATCTATACTTTATCTAGGCCTCCAATGCAACCATCTGTCAAACACTTCGTGAAAGTGTCCAAAGAAGATAACATTGCTTTCCATGTCCCATAAGCCAGACAATTTGAGCACTTTCAGCCTCGGCTTCAACGAGGATCAAGGATGATAGCTAACCAATGGGATTTGACCCCGTAACCGGTATAATTAGCTTCACTCCGGTTGGTTGGAATCAAACGGCTCATGTAACTGGTTCCTTCGTTGGTCGTGGATAAGCACTCATGTTGGCACCAAGCAAGCCAATGGATGAGATGTTGATCAATTGAAGAGTAGATGTGGCCAATCATCGCAAAAATTACTTAGCTAACGCTGAGATTCTTCAACGTATGCTTCTGAGAAAGCGGGCATCGCGAGTGACCTTTACGCTGGTATTTCCGTTGCAAGAAAATAGCCACTTCAGGTCAATGGCTCCACCCAAGTCTCAGGACCAAGAATGAATAAGTATGCAATAATAGTACTGAGTACTTCAAACTGAGCATTATAGTCGATGCGAATCCTGAGTTATTCGACATTGCTAGGTTCGGCGAATAATGGGCGCGAAAGGGACTAAAACCAAGACTGAAGAGCTGTTGTTGCCGGGACGTCGCACTATAGCATGGCGAGTAAGGCGAAGTAGCCGCCGGAATCCTTGAGAAAAAGGGCTCAGATCCAATTTTAGTCGGCAAAAATCGAATCTACTGCAACCGTGATGATGGATAGTCGTGGACCTGGAAGGAGACCTTTGATCTGTGCTCGAGGGATTCCTGACCACGTAAGAAACTGACGCTACCCGAACAAATTTCTCATTCGTTTGGCAGCGTAGCCCTGATAATGGGGAGTTTTCTCGCTGCCGTGAGAGCTGGCCGACTGGCGGTGACTTAAAGTAGAAGTATGATCGGAAATATCGGAACACATGCGCTCATCAATGACTTTCATTTGGTGCCATCCTCCCCGTCATAGTCTCCATCGTACGTCGTCACATATCCCCAGCAGCTTTAGCTAACTTTTCTTTAACAGTTGTAGTAAACCCCTCGGCATCCTTCACATTGCTCACAGCGACCGTCTTATCTCTCGACTTCAACCCCTGAGTAATCGTGAGGTCAGATTTGGGCAATCCCAGTACCTTTACCAGTCAGCACATATTCACGACTGATCATAGCCTCTGGGTCGCGGGCAGCGTACCTCGCTCAGGAGCTTAACGACAGCCTTGTTCGCCTCGCCTTCTCGCGCCTGCGCTGCAACGCATAGTTCAACGGTCGCATCGGTCACAGCAGTCACGCCCTCTCTGACGCGTGAGGCGCCGGGCTTAACGTGACACTGCAGGTACAGTGTTCCCAGCGGAGCCTTCTTCGTTCCCGCGACAAATCGAATGGCTGTGGCTGCCATCATAGTTGGTTGTCGTGGTTGGCTGGTACGAGGCGAAGTTTCGGCCATCTGATGTGAAGTGGGTAGAGTTGTGGGGAATTCCGCGGACCCTGGGGCGACGAAGCTTAATTAGCGCCCGGTAACACGCGATTGGGCGCCGCCAGCGATAACATCTACACATCAGAACTCTGCGTGTTTAGCTGATAACTTTGTCGAAAGAGAAACAGCAATCCACGCCGGTCCGATCGAATTATGGGATGAGTTTGCATCTTGAGCTTGTTAATCGACTTCACTCGGCTGGTATCGAGGGCAAATGATGATTCGTCTATTTGTTTGATACTCTCTATTGATAGTGGCGAAATGTGTCTTGTGTGTATGATTCAATCTGGTATTTATTCGTCGCTCGCCATATATTTGCTTTTCCAACCTTGTCGTCATTTATTGTCATTGATTAAGAAAAAAAAAAACCGTTTACAAAGAAGCCTGCTGTTGGGACTGTCTCCCAACTCTGGGGATGTAGCCAGATGCGGTCTGGCTCTTGGGGGGCAGAGTGCGCAGCTCCTTCTCCTCCAACTTGGAGAGACGGTTCTCAGCCAACATTCTCTTGGTGGTGATCCTCTTGGGATAGTTCCTGAGGAACATGTTGGTGAAGTGAGTGCCGTAGTGAATGCCCTCCTTGGGGGACTGGCCGACGTCGTAACCAGGAAGAGGCTTAGCGACGGCCTGGAAGCTGGGCTCATGGAAGTAGGCGAAAGCAAAGCGATCGCGGGTGTTGAGGCCGACTTTGTGGGGAGTGGATGGCAGGTGCGAGTTGGTAATGTACTGCATGATGTCGCCAGGGAACACAGTGAAGATGTTGGGGACAGGCGGGACGTAGTGCCAGCCCTCATCATCTTCCTTCATACCGGCAGCACTCTTCTCCCAGTTGGCGTAGTGCTTGCCGTCATATGGAGGGCGGATGAAGAGACCGCCGACATCGTCTTGGGCGTCAATGACAAGCAGGCCATAATCTGTGTGAGAGCCAATGCCGCGACCCTCCTTGCTCTTGCCGTTTGTGTTATGCGTGGGAGGGAATCTTTTGTTTCAGTCAGTATCAAAGTGATGCTGTTATGGAGACGAGAGTGTTCAAGGCTTACCTAAGGATACGCATGTGGTGCCAGCCATCGGCGGTCAAGTTGGTCAGAGATCCGGCGGGGACATTGAGTCCAAGCTCGGTAAGCTGGAGCAGCTTCTCTCCACTCTCTCCAAGGTAGTCCATGTAAGTTGTCATGGGCTGCTTCATTTCGTAGTCGGGCCAAGGGGCCGGCCCGTTGCAGGGCCAGTGCGCGCGAACACGGGGCTCGGAGAGGTCCAAGTCCTTGGTGACCGTGAAGATCTCAGAGTAGTCGGCAACACCGTCTGTGATTCCCTCACCAGAGGCAATGTAACCGGAGTAACTCTGGAGTCAACACACGCGGCCTTCTCCTCGTGAGGCTTGGCAAAAAAGGCCTTACTGGCGGCAGTGGCCTCGTCGAAGATGGCTTGCTGCTTGTCGTTCATGGAGACTTGGAGAATACCGTCACGTCGCCAGCGTCGACGAGAGCTTTGCCCATGGCGATATCACCTTTGCTGCCAGTGACGCGGTCAGGCAGTGTGAAGGTCTCAAGCTGAGCGACCTTTGCCTTGTAGCCCGGCGGCATTGTGGCGCCCATCTGAGCGACGTTGCGGTCTGAGACAGTGGCCAAGGGACGGGAAAGGGGAGCAGCGGCTGACTTCCGCGCCCCGCGGCGGGCCAGCTGGCTGATTGTCTTGGAGATGGCTGACATCTTTGATAATCGAGATCTCAGGTATCTTCGTATACTCTACAAGGAAAAGATAGAGACTTGAGAAAAGATCTGTTTAGTTATGCTGACCTAGAGCTGGGCTTGGACGACTCCCTCCTTTTTTGGCCACCATGGTCTTTATACCCGAGAAAGAGGTGGTCCAACACTCCCCGTGATAGCCGCCAAGTGGTCTAGGGTTACAATTCACATGCTGTCGACGCAATGCTGTTGTCTCAGGGCCTTCGGATTCCTGCTTTAGGTTCCTTCGGGATTGACTACGCATCGCTCATATCTTACACGCAAAGTCAAACAACCCGCCGTGTTGCTTGAGAGGGCGTTGATCAGCGAGTTGTAAGGCTTTTAAGTCGGGCATGGCGCACCGTCCTAGGAAATACAGCCGACTTTGAAGATGCCTGGAGACGACGATGCTTGGCTAGGCCAGGGCCAGGGGCTCAACATGTGGTCGAGTTGTGATAGTGGGACCGACAGAGCTCCACAGCTTTGCTGCAACCAAGTTTCCACGACTCACGAGTCGAGTCTTGATAATTGCGCAAGAATCCTTGCGGTTTGCTCGGCTCTTCGTCTCCGAGATGCAACGCTCTTCTGAAAATCACCAGTTAGCTGAACATGGGTGGCAAAACGGCACCAGAAGAAATAGCCCGGAGCATTATCCTTTTCACCGCTACTTTCGTTTCCAGTGCGGTCCAAACAAGACGAAGCATACATGAGTAGCGCCTTAGATAGTCCTCCTAACTTCAAAGTTGACGGTAAGTTATCTGAACGACTCAAGAGGCTAATCCTTAGCTAAGCAGCGGGAACAACGAGCGACCCAAGCTCCAGAAGGTTTGGCGGGCGTTACCAACAGACCGGTTTAGTTGTTCTTTGATTGATCTCTGCGAGTCATTTCCGAGATCTAAGTGAACGAGGGTGGGATATCTGAGCATAGACCTGGGTTCCTGAGAAGATGTACTGCGATAGCCGCTGTGCGGACTCCGGAGTCCTTCCCCGGAGAGCAATATGGGTCATTTTCCATGGGGCCTGCAAAGTGCGAGCATTTACAAGACAATGATTTGTGAATGCACAACTGAAGTAAGCTGGTTTGTTCATTTCACACATCACCGTCCAATTTCCGCTGAACCCGGAGGAAATGTGGTATGGCATCTCATCGACTCACGCTTAGTTATAAAAAAGTAAATATTATAAAAGTAACTCACGCTTAGTCCCCAAATAGCGCAGGAAACTCTCTTTGCCAATGAACTTCATCTGAACTCAAAAGTCCGAGCGTAATGATGGCACAACTGATTCTCCGGGTGAAAGATAGGCCGTAGTTCTTGGAGGAGGCGAATGCGTTTGGAGACGGGGTTCAAGTCCGTGTTGGGGGAAAGGTGAGGAGGGAAGAGGGTTGATTGTGTGTGTACAGAAGTAAGAGTGGTTGTTTCTGCTAAGCTAAGCTAGGCGTTACACTGTGTAGTTGGGTACGGATGTGATATCGTTGGGTCCACCCCGGACTTCCCAATCGGGGTTTCCCGATGATGTTCCTTCCCCACACTGGGAGGGGGCTTCTCCGACAAGGGTAATGCCGAGAAACCACTGTAAAACGGTTTTCTACTGCGTAGAAAATGACCACAATCTGTCCTCTGATTGGATTCGTTCATGAAATGACAGGCATGCGGCTTAAACGACGCAACAATTTCAGATGGCTTGCACTTGGAAAACACCCGACTAGTTACAAGGAAATCTGCTATCTAATGTATAATGTTGGTGTTCAATCAGAGTTTCCAGAGTTTTCTCAGTGAATGCGTATGCTTCGGTCACGTTGAATTCTAAAGTCGGGCGTTGACTTCCTGTGGGTAAGTGTCTTACCAGTCAACAACGGATATCGTTTGGTAGCAGAACGGAAAAAGCTCAGGCGATGTGGACCCTAATGCGAGTGGGGGTAGTTGATAAGAAAAGACGGGTGTCCCTACCGCAGTGCTCAGTGTGCAACCAGTCATGTCTACAGCCACCTTGAGTGGGCATGTTGTGCTGCAACGAGTGTTTGAATACAAAGTCCATCCTGGATGGTATATGGATGGTGTACATACTGAACAGGTTGTGAGGCCATAGGTGGTAAAAGGCACCAGAAGAAAAAACAGGTTGTGAGGACTCGGAGGAATAAATTGCAAGGATTACGATCGGCGTAGAGCAGACAGGATCGTGATCAAGATGAGACGGATCTCGAACGAGGCTTCGATATCGAGGCCTCGATCCTAAGCCCTGCCAGTTTTGAGATAGGCTTTCGCGCAGACACTGATTCGACGAGCCGCCGCTGCCGACGGCAACTAAGCTTCGAACGGAGTGTCATTCGACGCAAAATAGATTTCGGAAAAGATGCGGCGACGGTAACGTGAAGGTTATTGTAATGACAAGACCTGTTCGGGCAATGGCTAAGATTAGGCTTGCTAACTACCCACGGGTACCCAGATAGGTAGTACCTAAAACTACCTATAAGTAGTCCTACTTTAATTACCTATAAGTTAATAAGCTTATAAGTAGTAATACCTATAGGTTAATACTATATAATACTACTTATAAATAAGAATATCTTATAATTGGGTTTAAATAAAAATATAAATAAGATAATTATAAATAATTACTATAACTAAGATAATATAAATTTATTCGCTATTAGATAAAGAGCTTATATGTATTAATAGAGTTATTTTTCTCTACTTTCTAGTTATTAACTTAGAAGAGTAGCTTATAAATAAGTAAGGTATTTATTAGGATATAAGAGATATAACTAACTAGCTTAGCTAGGATAGCTAACTTAAGTATTTTAGCTATTAAGTATTAAATAAAGGAAATAGTGGCTTATTTATGGAGCTATTAAAATATCCTTATTCTTATCCTTAGAGATAGCTTAAATATTAATTATAGTACTCTCCTCTAAAACAATAATAAAGAGGTTTAATATATTATTAAAGACCCTAAGATATTTCTTAATATTATTCTTTTCTAAAAGAGAAGAGTAATTGAATGCCTCTCTAATAATATATTATTACTCTTCAAAAATATTAGTAATATTAGTATTATTAGAAATCTCTTTGAGTATTATCTAGGAAAGCTTAGCCTTATTATATTGATTAATCTTAATAATTAGAGTATTAAAAATAGTATTAACTAAAAAGTTAAAGTAAGAATTATAATAAATATAATAAGTAAGGCTGAATAAGTATATGAAGGGAATAGAAGTTAGTTAGATAGATAAGAAGTCTTAAGCCATTTAATAGATATTATAAAATCTAGGGTTATTATTTTTTAAGTAGACTTAAAATTATTATATGGTTTCTATAGGATATATAGCTAATTATATTAGCTATAATTTTAGTAAAATAGTAATATATTATATTAGTGTTAAAGAAGTTTTAATAAATATTTCTAGCTTCTTAAGATATTAACAGCTTTCCCTATTACTAGTTAGCATAATTAATTACTATATTAGATTACTATAAATACCTTTTTTTAGATTATATAATAGTAAACTATATAGTACATATTATAATCCCTAAGTTATAGCCTAGTTACTAATACTATAGCGCTCTATATCTTTATAATATTACTTTAGTATAAACCTTAATAAAGTCTTATTATACTTAAGTCTAGAGTATAGTTAAAGAAGGAAAGTCCTTAAAGTAGTTATTAAATAGGAATCTTATATTATATGTATTTATAATTAAGGTCCTAGGTTTAGGCGTAAGTAATGTAGTAATACTAAATACCTTAAGAGACTCCTTATTAATAAGCTTCTTAATATACTTAGATAGCTTATCTTATTTATTCTTAGTAGCTAATTAAAGTACTATTACTTAAGTATAGCTTTTATATAATACTTTTCCCTTAGTATAGTAATATAAAAATCTAAGTAGATTATTACAACTTATAATAAAGTAAAAGTATAGCTAAGAGTAAGGTTACTTAACTAGCTTAATAGGTTAATAAAAAGTAAAAAGGGGCTAGTAATATTAAGTAAAATATTAAAAGCTTTCTAATTAGCCTTAGTAAAAGTAAACTAAGGATATAGAGAGTACTTTTTAATCTAAGTTAAAATTATTATTTTTAGCTCTCTTATATAAATATATATTAATATAGTAGAGTTTTATTTTATTTTGACATTATAAAGTAGGTATAGTAATTACTAGTTTTTCTAAGTAGATTTCTAGAGGTAAAGAAACTCTTATATCTTCTTATGAAATAGCTTTAAGGAAATAGCTAGAGATTAAATCTATAGGATTATTAATAAATAGATAAATATTTTTAAATATTAATACTTACGTTTTAAATAGTATCTCTAAATAGACTAAGAGAGATATTTTCTCTAGTATTTAGATCTTATCTTTCTAAGCTAAATAAGTTATTATTATTAGAGTTTTCTTTATCCTTTAAGCGAGTAGTTAACGGCCAAGATTCTATAGATATATCTGCTATAGGGATCCAAAGAGCCTTAAAAATAGCTCTAATAATTAGATTAAAGATATATATTAAATAGCAAATGTAATATATTAGCTAGACTAGAGATACTTAATCTTTTATAAATTCCTAGGCTAAAACCCTAGGCTTAAAAGAACTTATATTATTTATTAAAATAGTCTAAAATATAATAGCTTTTTATATCTTTTGATATATCCCTTTAAGGGGATTTAATATAGCTCTTACTTACTTAATTACTAAATATTTATTAGTTATATTAATACTATTAAGAAGTACTTATTATAACCTCTATTACTAATTAATAAAATAATAAAGAATACTAAGTAAAGGGTATTTTAAGCTAGGAGTACACTATATTTTAATTATAAGAGAGATATAAATATTAAGAGGAATTAACTAAAACGCTACTTATTAGATCTATAAAGCCTCTTTAGATACTTGTTTTTAGAGTGTTTATTATAATAATACGTAATAGAGTAAATTAAGATATAAATAAAAGTTCTTAAAGGTAGTATTTATAATAGATTTAAGAGAAAGGTTAGTACTAATAATAAAGTAAACTAACACTTATTATTTTAAAATAAGTATATTATAAGCCTCTTAAATTATAACTACTATATAAAATTACTATAAAGATATTAATAAACTTATAGGTATTACATTTTCTCTATTCTTCTATATATATAATAATATACTCTTAAGTTAAAATATTATTATATAATACTTATACGGGAGTTTTAATTACTACATAAGTAAAAGATTATTAATAATATTTATAGAGTAACTTTAGCTCTCCTAAGATTAAATTATAGCTCTAATAAAACTATACCTAATAAGGAGTCCTATAAGCGAGAGTCTAAAATAATTTAGCTATTTCCTTTTGCTTTAATTTATTAACTATTAACTATAGGGTATATCTGCCAAGTAGAACCTATTTAAGATATTATGATAGAGATTTCTAGAATATAAAAAAAGCTGAAGTGATTTTGAGAATAAAAATAATAATTTATAAGTATAGCTATAAGCTAGTAGGAAGGGAATAAGTTATTATAAGCTAGGTAGTATCTAGTAGCTTAGAAGTATCTAATCTAAAAGGGTCTAGCTTATAAGGGTTTAACCTAGGAGAACTTATTATTATTAATAATATACTAAGGATATAAAAGAGAAGATAACTTATGGATTATTGTAAAATAAATATAAATATAAAATACGTTATAATTATATAAGTAATTATTCTAGGGTTTAAATCTAGTTAGATCTAAATCCCCTATTCTTTTTCTTCTTTTACTTATATTTATCCTTTAATACCTTAGTTACTAACTAGCCCTTTATCTAAAGGGAGCTCTCTATAAAGAGTAGAGAGCTCTTTATTACTAATTTAAACCCCCTTATTAAAAGCGGAGTATAATTAAAATAAGCTCTGAAAGAAGCTAATTAGAGAGATTTTAGAAACGTTATAATAGATTTTAAGTTATATAATATATATTACCTAAGCTAGCTTAGATCTTAGTAATTAATCTAAGATCGAATTACCACCCCTTGAGTAGAATCTTATAACTAAGTTTGCTTAAAAATGAATACTAATTAATTACTATAAGTTTGAAAGAAATAATAGCTAAAAATAGCTTAAAAGAAGCTAATTTAAATTATAAAATAATAGAAAGTTATAAATACAGACCTAGTAGTAAGTAATATAATTATCCTCTTAAGTTATTATTAAGAAGTATAATAACTATACTTTATAAGATTTAAAAATACTAGTAAACTACTAATCTTCTAATCCTATAAAGTAGATTTATAAGATTGGTTTAAGAAATAATACATAATCTTCCTCTTAGAAACTATTATTAAATTTAATTCTAATTATAACTATAGAGGCTCTCTATAAGATTAGTAAGGAATTTCTTATTAATACATTTAAAAGTAAGAGATACTCTAATCTTTATATTATAATACTTTATTAATATTAATAGATATAAATCTCTATACGATTTATACTAAGTATATAACTTTATAGAAGAAGGATATAGACTTAGTAAGATAATTAATAAACAAAATAGTAATATAAACTACTAAATTAGTTTAATTTACTTAGATTACTTTAAATAATTATTATACTAATTACTTATTTCTTATTCCTAATATTACTACTAAATCTTAAATTTAAATAAAGCTCTATTATTTAGATTAAAACGTTAAGCTAATAAGTAAGCTTCTAAGCTATTTTACTAACCTTTAGCTAGTTATAAGGGGTATTATTCTATATAAGCTTAAGCTTAAGGAAGAAGGGGATTAGCTATAGAATAGTAGAGAATAGACTATCTATTTTAAATAGGAAGTTAATTACTTAATTAAAAGTAATAAAGTTATCCTAAAGCTAAGATAGACCTATAAGCTCCTAAATACCTCTCTTAACTACCTAACTAGTAATTTTAATAAATATAGCTTCAACTAATAGTTTAAACGTAGAGCTATAATAGCGCTTAGCTATAGTATATAATATATTATATACGTTAAGGGTAGGATAGTATACTAAGTTAAAGTTATTATTTTAATTAATATAATAATAAAAAATAATAATAATAATATATTACTTATATCTTAATCTTCTAAATAGAAAAGCTTAGGATTAAGTATTTCTACTTCTTCTTAGAAATATACTTAGGCTACTAGTACTTAGCGAGAGTAAACTAAAGAAGTACCTCCTCTTTAGTAAAAATATCGCTAGCTATTAGATAACTATAGCCTAGTAAAATTAAGCTATAGTTATTTATAATAGCTATAGTAAAGGCAGTATAGCTTAAAAGATACTTAAGCTTAATATAGAGTCTCTTAAGTATAACTTTTTAATTATTATAGAAGAAGTAGTACTCTTAGATATAGTTTTCCTAGTTATTATTAGTAATTATATTAATTATTTATAGTAATTTACTTACTTAAATAAGCTTATTAATAATTATAATAGATTACTTAGTAGTATTAATAGTAGGTATTTTATTATTAATACCTATATTAAAATTAAGTAACCCCTTAATATTATCTAGATTTATCTAGGTATCCTCATTAATCTTATTAATAGGGATATTTTCCTAAGCCTTATCTCTATCTTAAGCTATAATATTATAGTAGCTAGAGGAGGCTATACTAGCTATTCTAGCGAGGAGCTAGCTTAGGTAAGTTCCCTTAGATATACTATAGAAATATTAGTATTTTAATTAAATTAATAAATAAGGATACTTATTAGTAAGCCTTAATTTATTCGATCTCTTAGGCTTCTAGCTTAATATACTTAGCTATAGAACTATTAGTCTACTTATTTAAAGCTTTAAGGGCTTTAAGTTTATAAGGTTTTTACTACCTAAGAGCTTTCTTAGTATAATTAACTTCCTTTTAAGCCTTATTTATATTATTAATTCGCTAGTAAGACTTCTTAGTATTAATATTCTTAGAATAATCTAAGTCTACTTTTCGCTTTACTCCTATACTAGACCTAAGTAGTTAGCCTATAGTAGATTAGTATAAAGGATTACTATAAAAGTAAGTAGAATATATTATAATTATATCCTAAGGATATCTTATAAGGTAACCTACTAAATAACTAAGAATATGAGCTAAATTAACTATTAAAAAGATAATAGTATCTTACTTATATTAGCTATAATTACGCTTTTATTATAGTTATAGTAATTAAATAGGTAGGTATTAAGAGAGAAGTTTTTTCTAGCTTTAAAACATTAGAAATATTAAATACATAACTAGTAGTCTATACGCTGGCGCGTTAACTATTATAATTTCCCTCTCTTTTATCCTAAAGAAAATAAAAATAAAAATACTTAAAACTTTCTTACTAAAGTAGTTAGAAGATTCTCTAATTAATAAGCTTACTCTTATATTTTTATAATACTTAGTTAATTAATAGTAGAATTTATAAACTTTAAAATCATTAACAATTGGGTTCGCACCTTCTTACTAAGTTAATAAAATTATTATATCTCTTGAATTCTTTTTCCTCTCTAATTTCTTAATCTTCCTCTTATAACCTATAACTACCCTATATACGAACTAGTAATTATCCTCCTAATTAATTATAACAATTATTTATATTAATATCTATCTAAGCTATAGCTTTTATATACTTAAAAATATAATATAAGGCTACTTAGGCTAGGAAGAAGCCTATTAAATTAGCTTAGAAGACTACTCTAGCTTAGAATACTATTATTACTACTTAGGATATTACTAATCCTACGTAGGATACTACTAATCCTCCTTAGGATACTACTAATCTTCCTTAGGGTACTAGTAATCCTTAAGATACTAGTAATCCTCCTTAAAATACTACTAATCCCGCTTAGAATACTACTACTACTACTCTAACTCTAGGTTAAAATACCTAAAGAACTAGGCCTTCTTTAGCTAAGAAAATAACTAGGCTTTCTTTAGCTAAGAAAACTAGACTTACTAAGGTTACTAAGAAGATAGCTAGAAAGTATATTAAAAAGTCTCTCTCTAGCTAATCTCTTACTCCTAGCTAAGTTAAGAAGAAGTATTATTAATACCCTAGAAATAAGCTTAGATTATTATAAAAAATAGCTATAAACTAACTTATTTCAGCTAAAGCTTTTTATAAGATTAGAACTTATTAGAAGTTAACTAACCTTATTATTCCTAAGCTCCCGTTCTAGTAACTTTATAAAGAGATCTATAATAACATTAGCTTTAGTAATAATAGCTTTTACTAAGAGAAAATAGCTATTATTAATCTACAGGAGTCTTTCAAAAGCCTTTTTTCTAGTATTTTTAAGAGTATATATCCCCTTAGTTCTTTAAGTTTATTAAACTATTAAGGTTAGTAATTAATCTTATTACTATTTATATTAAATATATTATTATTATACTTAAGGACCTTAAATTAATTAAAGCTATTTTAAAAATAAGTAAGGTTTATTATAATTAGTAATTTAAGTTATAAGGGTAAATAAGGGGTACCTAGAGGTAAGTAAGTAATTGTCGGAATAACTATCCTGCGCAGGTAATAGTACTAGAAAGATAGGGTTCTTCCGTAATACTATAGTTATTCGTGATATCTATCTATCGTAGGTATAGTGGTTACGATAGCTATATAGGCAGTCCTTATGTATAGGGTCCTAGCCCTCCTATTAGTTAAATCGGCGCAATAGGTAGGTCTGAGCGGCCTGACGTAGCGCCGGTTAGGTTAGCAATAAACCGCTAACTAGGCTTCTAATACTAGTAGTCTTTTATTACTACTAGCCCCTACCTTATAATAGCCTATATTTATCGAGATAACCACTAAATAGCAACTACTTATAAAAGGGGCCTAAATAGCCTAATAACTATAGTTTTTCGCACGTTTTATCGTTATCCCCCGATATGCTATATATCCCCGGTTTTACTATGCGCATAGCCCCGGCTACAGGCTGGGGTCCCGGCTACTATCGAACGACCTACCCCTCTATCTATATTATCG
Organism: Colletotrichum sansevieriae; assembly: GCA_026260285.1. NCBI lineage: Eukaryota > Fungi > Ascomycota > Sordariomycetes > Glomerellales > Glomerellaceae > Colletotrichum > Colletotrichum sansevieriae. Next base: position 4,668 of record JAOQIF010000635.1, on the reverse strand, counting down.
CCTTATTATTATTAATAAGCTATTAGAAGGCTTTATTTAGCGTTGACTTCATAAGTCCGTTAGCTAGGTTATTATTATTATAGATCTAGCGGATCTCTGCGATCTCGTAGCGCTCGTATAACTACTATAGCGCTATTATATTAATTATAAGGCGCTTTTCTTTCGTTATACCTAGCTTAACGAGGTACTTATATAGCGAATACGAGTTAGTATAAATAATAGTTGATATTAATAGTAGATCTAGTCGATCGGAGACCTTTTAGAGGGTTATTACGATCGCATAGGCTATATCGACGCTAGTAACTATGCTATAGATCTCCGAGGCTAGTATGCTATAGGTAATGCGTTTTGACTTCATCGAGCTATAGTAGACGACGTTACTATTAATTTCGAACGTATTAATAGCCTTATTATTATTAGTCTCGTTAGCTAGTATAATAATAAAACCTAGTTATGATAATAGGTCGTTATTATTAGTAAAAGATCTATTAATAAAAATAAATAGTTTTATAATAGCAAGGTTAAGCGGGATAAAACTAAGGCCTCTATCGAGGGATTATAACTACTAGAGTATTCGCTAGTTAAGGATTCTAACGTTATTAACTATAGGGTTTTGCTATTATATAGCGATAGATAGGTTAAAATAGGCCTCGGGTTAGCAAATTAACGCGATATACGCGCTATAAGCGCGTTATTTAATATATTGCTGCTTTCAGATAGCTTTATCAGCAGAGGGGTTAATAGGGCGCAACTTAAGCCCTTGGTCCTTTTGGCGGAGGGTGAGGGTATTGCTATTATTAATTATCACGATCCTACTATTGAATATAAGGGGGTTATTAATAGCGAGGGTCTGCTTAGGTTTAGCTAAAAAACCAGCTTTAGTTAATTCAGCCTCCTTAAGGGCGGAAAACACGTCGTTTAATAGGCCTAATATATTATTAGTTTGCATACCTATAATAGCGAAAGATAGGTTATTTTTTATTAATATAAGCAGGTAGGGGTTAAATAATAAAGTCTCTATCTCAAGCCTCTCTTTATAGTAATAGCTATATATAGCCTACTAATAGATACTAGCCTTAGTAATGCTATAGATGGGTTTCACGACCTCTATAATAGTATTATCAGGGTATTTATACTATAATTAAGCGGGGATTTTAGCGAGGATAGGGCGGGTAAGATAGGTAGTAGACTAGATATAGGCTTAGGTAATATCACAGATCTAAAGGGTTTTGCTATTAGCTAATAATAATAGGGTAATTGCGAGGATTAGCTATTAACTAGCTCTTTAGATCGTAGGGGCCTAGGTTAAAATAGCCTCTTTATTATTATTAGCATAGCCCTGAATAATAAGTCTTAACTTCTTATAGGGCTAGGTTATCTTACCCTTAACCTTATTAATAATATAGGAGCGGAAAATCCTGATCCTGCTATAGCAAGCAGGGTTATACCTAACGAAGTTAAATATGCCTTATTTAATAAGGGATTCGATCTCTTATTAGATTAACTACTCAAAAGGCTCTCTAGGGGTTATAATTATGCTATTATTATATAACTTAATAGCGAGGTCGTAGTTAGATTGCTCTTTAGCGGATAGGAAGGCCTTGTTAGTAGTAGTAATATCCGTTTTAGCAAGAAGTATAATTAAAGTCGGACCCGGCGCTAGGTTATAGCAGGGCCGGCCTTAGTGCTATAGTAGGGCGGGAGCTGCGTTATTAGTAATAACAATAGTATTATAGACTTCCTTAGTTACTCCGTAGGGGATTGCAATCCTATTATTATTACTATCGGGTTTTATTAGCAGGTCGGTCGACTAGTAGTAAGGTTTAATAATAATTAACTAGAAGGATTTCAGCCCGTTAAGTAGTTAAACTATATATTTATAGCTATTATTAGAGATAAGCTAGTAAGGGCCCTTCTAGCTATCTTTTTCGCGCTATATTCTAACCTCTGACTAGAGAGGTAGGCTTAAAGTAGGCTTAGTTATAGGGCTATTTCGGGCTGCGATAGCCTTATTAACCTAACGACTAGTATAGAGTTAGCAGATCTTATTAGTAGCTTTCTATATAGCTTAGGTATATTATATAATCGATAGCAAGGGTACTAAATCATCTATTAGGCGCGGGTAGGCTCCGAATACTAGTAGGGTTAGTATTAGGCTATTAGGCCTAGCGATATTATTAATAGCTTTTATAGCTATTTAGAGGGCGATATCGGGGTTAGTAGAGGGATCTTCCGCCCGGATAATCTCATAGGCCTGGCGTAATAGCTTATAGTATTATTTAACCTTCCTAATATTATTATAAGCCTTAACTAAGACCTCTTTTATAGAGATCGCTATCTTTCGCATAAATTAGCGAAATTTAGCAGATCAAAAGGAGGTGCTAGTATTAGTAACTATCTAGTTAGGTAGGCCCTAGTATATATCGATCTAGCATAGCTAAAGGGTCTGCTATATAGTTTTAGCGGAGATATCCTTTATAAAGCGTGCTATATTAAATATAATAGCTATATTAATAATATAGAGGGTAGGGTAGTTGCTATTAAGATATATAACGTTAATAATAACCTCGTAGTTGAAATTATAGTCATCTTTTATTATAAACTTAAACTAATAGGGGCTGCTGCTATGGAGTTAGTAGTAGTAGCAAAACTTCGTTAACTTATTAATAATATCGATATTAATAGGGTAGCTAGCGCGCTAGAGGACTTTGTGGAGTCGTTAGACGGATAGGTAGCTAAAATAATAGTAGATATAGCATAATTCGACGTTAGTAAGGTTATAACTTATAATAGCCTCTTCCGGGTTAGTCATAAACTATAGGTAGCCCTATAGTTATATAACTAGGGTCGTGAGGTTATTACGAATGAGTTAGTTAGCGATATTATCGAATCTTATGCTAAGTCGGTCTATATTATAAAGGGATAATAAGAAGGGGGTATTCGTTAGCATCACGTGGAATATTACGTCGCTAAAAGGAGTTATAATAACCGTTATTCCAAGGGATTTAATAGGGTTAGCGCTGCTAAAGCAGATCGAGTCTGCCCTAGCTATAGAGGGGTTAAGTTAGCAATTAACCCTCTTTTATAGGGCTAGAAACTATAGGTAACCCCCGGTTAAATATCAGGCTGCGCTGGAGTTAGGGATAATCCCTCTAAACGTGGTTAATAAGTAATAGTTAGTAATATATATTGCAATAGGGTTATTATTTTTATTAACTAATATATTATAAGAGGGTTTAACGTAGTTAATCGCATAGAGGGTCGACTAGTCAGCTAAGCGAGTTATCACGTTACTGCTATTAACTGCAGTAGGTTAGCTGAAATAGGTAGTAGTAAGGAAGGCCTCGTTAGTGCTATTAACCTCGTTGCTATTATTATTAATAGATAACGACTAGTAAAAGAGGGTAATAGGGTTATTAATAACGGAGGGGTTAGCTGCAGTAGCTACGAGGTCTTCAATACCCTCATACTACGCTAAAAACTAGTAATATTCAGCGGGGTTAGCGTTGTTTTAGATATATTAGCTGCTCTTAAACTTGCTATAGGCCTTATAGCGATCGTCGTTAGTATATTTTATCGACTAATAGCCGGGTTTGCTATAAATATAGCACTTTTTAGCTCTTGCTATATTATTAAGGCTATTGCTAGCTATATAGGGCTTAAAATAATTCTTTCAGCTGTTGCTATAGTAGGTATAGTTAGTCCAATAGACCCTAGTCCTATCGTTATTTTTAGCGATATATTAAGCTATAGGCTAGGTTATTATTAAAATAGCTAAATATAACTAGCTAAGGACCCCTTCTATTGACTCAGCAGGGTTAAAGAGGTAAAAATAGTACTCTTCGACCCCTTAGTAAGTATTAACGATATAGTCCTATAGGATAAGATCGGAGTAGTAGGCTAGCAGTAAGGCTTATTAAACCTTAGTTATATAGTTAATAAGGATCTCTAAGCACTCTATCCTCGTTTTAGAGGGGTTATTATAGATAACCTAGGTTAATATAGCCTAGCGCTACTCTATTAGGTAGGCCTAGCGGGTATTATAGGATTCGAAGTAGTTATAGAGTTTCTTAACTATAGCTAGGAGGCTTAACTAGGCGCTGCTAAGTTAGTTGAAATAGTAATTATAAGCTCGGCCTTTTAATATAAGGGGGAGGGTGCTAGTAGCTTATAATTACTAGATCCTAACCTTCTCGTAGATATCCTAAAAGATAGTTAATTTTGCCTCTAAGATGTTATATTTAGCGCTACTATACTTTATATTATTAGCGTAAAGCTTAGCTAGATCTATTAACTGCTTTAGTATAGCTAGGGGGCTATTATAGCCTATATCCTAGTTATTATTAACTGCGCTATCTCCGCTAGTAGGCGTGGTTTTTACTAGCGCTATCGTGGGAGGGGCCTATAGCTACGGGGTTTTTGGTTTAGCGCGGAAGTCGTAGATATTGCTAGCTTAGGCGAGGTCGTCGGGCCTCGTGAGATAGGGCAGGTATATAAGCGTAACTAGTACTAATATCTTGTGAATAAATATTAGGTTATTAGCGAGATATCGTGGGAAGTTATCTATATAGGTATCTAACTAGGCTTAGCTCTAGTAATAGAACTTAGGTCTAGTTATAGCCTTAATAAGCCTAATAGAGATTATTCTAGCTACTAGGTTAACTTATA
>JAOQIF010000634.1:0-51865 GCA_026260285.1 Colletotrichum sansevieriae | reverse complement strand
ATATTATAAGTAACTCCGTTATCTTAGCAACTTTCTAGCAAGCTAGTTAAGAAGTCTAAAGAAATCTATTAGAATAGGTATACTAGTAGTTCTAGTATTTATAGTAGCCTATATAGCTTATACTATAGTATGCACGCCCCTTAGTAGCGCGGGCACTTAGCAATATATCGCTATATATCCTCTATTAAATATAGCTAATAAAACGTTTATAAGATTAGCTTAGCTATCTTATTTGCTCCTATATACCCTAATCTAGGCATATTATAGTAGTTCTTTAGGATTTTATAGCAGAGGGATCCCTCTTCTAGAATAATAAGTCTTCTTTTAAACCAAAGGATATTATTCTTATTAACTTAATATCCTTAATATTCCCTAGTATCCTAGCGAACCTTAGCTATAATATCTCTATAGAAGGGGTCTTTAGCTTATAATCCTCTAACTATTTATTTAAGATCTACGCCTAGTTATAGTATATAAGCCGTTTTATCCTAAATAAGCTCCCTTATTATAATATATAGGATATATTATTCTAGTATAGTAACCCTAGCTCCCCCTAAGTCCTCTAGCCTATTGCTATTCTCTCGTGGAGCAGTCGGCGTAGTATCTATATATACTTTCGTGCGAGTAATAGCACTAATATATATACTTATATGCAGTAGCTTATTAATACTTATCATAGGGTAGTACTAACTTAAGGGTGAGGATCCCTTAACCTTAGAACTAGCCCTCTAGCAAGGTTCTTATATACTTCGCTAGATAGCTCGGGTATAAGTTCTCGTAATAGCTATAGTTCCTTTAAGCTTAGTAATATATTAGTAAATATTCGCTAAAAGCTAGCTAATAAGCCTAAGTTTCTTTCTAAGGGTAAGAAGTATATTATCTACCTTAATATCTTCTACTATATAGTTAGGGCGTTGCAATAGTTTATCTACTAGATTAGTAACTACCGATCTATACTAGATTTTAAAGTCAAATGCTAATAGGTAGTAAACCTATTATATAAGTCTTCTGCAAATATCCCGCGCAGGTATAGCAAGCACTCCTTTTAGTGCTATATAGTCTATAAGTATTACGAATTTCTCAGGGAGTCCTTATAGTTACTATAAGATATTATAGTATTTTATATTATAAAATACTAGTATATACTATAATATATACCTATATACTATATAGAGGTATATTACATAACATAGTATTATTAATACTGTATATACTGTGTATAGAAACCTCTAGAGAGCAGTAGAACCTCGTGGAAACTGCTAGGATTCTAGCCTCTAATAAGGTTAAACCTTATATATAATAAGGTTACTAGCTTGCGTAAGCTAGTAGCTATACAAGGAAATAAGTGGGGCTTGATTTCTAAGCAGCTTACGCGTCATAGAAGGTTCTAGATACCTTACCTCTAGTATAAATAAGAGGTGAATCCCTCTTAGAAACTCCCTCTTTTAGATAGTAACGATGAATACTATTACTTCTTTTACTATTACTATTATTACCCCTGCTTACGTAACGATTACGTAACCTACCGACTAACAGTTACTACGCCTAGTAATCTAAACTTTTTATAATAGCAAGGAGTTCCTATTACCCTATAGCCTAGCGCCTCTCTATATTAGAGAGCTTCCTTAACTAGAAGGCTATTAGGTACTAAACTATGCTATACTTCTATAAGAGCATACTAGATACTACCTAAGTAGATATATTAGTCTTAACCCTAGTTTCTAACGCTAGGTTATAATATCTTAGTATTAGGGCTTTAGCAAATGCTCTCTAAAATATCTTAAACATAGTTTATATCTCCCCTATCTAGGCGAAGGCTCCTAACTTCGTGCTATTCTAGCTTCCCTTGAGCATGCTATTTATAGGAGCTATAATATAAGAATATATTATAATAAACTTATAGTAAAAGTTATAGAAACTAAGGAATACTTAGATATCTCTAAAAGTCTTTAGTACTAGCTATTTAGTAACTACTCGGACTCTATCCGGGTCTATCCCGATACTATCTTAGGTAATATAGAACCCTAGAAAATCTACTTCTATCTAATAGAAGTTATACTTCTTTAGTTTTATAAATAGCTTAGTAGCCCTTAGGTAGTATAGGATAGCATAGAGGTCCTTAGTATACTATTCCCTTATATCTAAGTAGATTAGAATATTATCTAGGTATATAATATAATACGTATTTAAAAAGTTAGCGAGTATTTAGTGAATATATACTTAAAAAGTTACTAGGGTATTTATAAGCCTAAATAGTATTATAGTATACTCGAAGTACTTATATCGCGTTCTAAATACTATTTTCTACCTATCTGCTTTATTAATTATAATTTAGTAGTATACCTCGCTTAAATTAATCTTAGAAATGAACTTTGCTCTAGCGAGTCTATCTAGAAGCTTGCTAATTAGTAGTAGAAGATAACGGTTCTTTATTATAATTTCATTTAATCCCCTATAATCTATATATAGTTATAGGCTTCTATCCTTCTTAGGTATAAATAGTACTAGTGCTCCTATAGAGCTAGTTAAGCAGTATATATAGCCTACTATCTCTATATCCTAGATATACTTAGCGATTATTTATAACTACTCTACTAATATAGGGTATATAGGTCTATATAGGGATTCCTTGCTAGGTTTTAGTTTAATATAATATACTACTCCCTTTAGCTTTAGAACTTTCTTTATATTCTCCTTATTAAAAACGTTAGTAAAGTTTTAAAGTTCCCTAGGAATCTTCTTCTCCTGCTTATTATCTAGCGAATCTTCGCCTAAGGTTTCTATATCCTTCTTATTAGAGCTTATAGCACTTATTAGATATATAATATAAGCTTATTAGCTATTCTCTATAATCTCTTGAATAATTGCCTCTAGCTTAGTAAATAAGAGGGGTTTATATAACTAGGTATATATATAAGTATTTATATAGATACCTTCCTATCCTATTAAGTCGTTAGATAAAAGGATATCTCCTGCTCCTTTAGGGCGAGGGCTTATAATAAAAGCCTAGCGAATCTTCTATAAATAACCCTAATTATCTATAAGGAAGAATATAAGCTAGTAGACCTTACCTATAGGCATAGGCCTTCCCTAGAAATCTACTAATTTAGGGGTTATAATACTAGTAGCCTCCTTTAGTTAGAACCTCTTAATAAGATCTTCTTATATAACGTTTACTACTATATAGGTATCTATATTAACCTCTAGTTTAACTTCGCTAAATACTTAGAGTACTAATACCTATCCCTTAATAGTCTATCCTATTAGAACTGAGGTGATCTCTAGCGTAGTGCTCCTCGGGGTTATATCTATACCTACTCGTTTCCTAAGTCTTTAGTATTAGTTATACTAGGTATTATAATCGTACTTATCCCGCCCTATCTTAGGTTTAGGTTCTAGTTACTACCCGTTAGCTATATATAGGATTTAGTATAGTTAGAGGAGATATAGCTATACTTCTTATAGTTATAATATTAGGGTCCCTAGGAGTCGGAGGATATACTACTAGCGCTAGGCGTTGCATAAGTATCTGCTAAGTAGTTATTCTAGGATAGGGTCTCTAGGTAGCGATCCCTTAAGTCTATTAACCTAGGGGGTTATAAGCTGCTCTTATAAGGTTAGTCTAGAGAGCTTGAGTATAGTTGCTTATATAACTTAGAATAGCTAGTAGATATTCTCCTATATCTCCCTTCTATAATCTCTTATAATCTCTATATATATAGGGTAATAATATGCGTATTAGTATAGTTAATATCCTACTTAAAGAGTTTATCCTTTAGGGTCTTAATAAGGCCCTAAAAGAAGGTATATACTTTTATATTACATATACTTAGCTTATTAAGTACTTAGTTAATAAACTCCTATCAAGCCTAATATATAATTAGTTTCTTATTATCCTTCTAATAATATTATCTTAAAGTATTATAATAGTTCTACTCTAAGAGCTCAGGCGTAATATACTACTCTCTTATAAAAATTCTAAAGTCTTCCTATTTAGGGTTAACCTAGTTCTCTAACTTGTCTATAAGTATTTACTAATAATTCCGCTATTCTATTTATAGGATATACTCTATTATACTCAAAGCTTATTAGATATACTAGCTATTAGAGTAGCTAGGGCAGTATTTATAAGCCTCTTTAACTATAATAAGCTAATCTTCTCTTATTATACTAGTAGATTTACTAGTAAGGTGCGCTATATTATAATTCGGGGTTTTTTTATAAACCTTAGGTAATCGCTTAGCAGGAGCTTAGTTACTTAATGTAGTAGTAATTAGCTTATATTAGTTAGCTATTATAATTATAATCTATTATATTAGCACTTAGCTAGTTGCTTTATCTAGCTCTCTAGCTTAGGCTAGCCTATTAGCTATAGCTATAGATATCTAGCTTATTAGCCCGTCTAGTCTATAGGAAGGGGTCTTATATTCCCTATTTTCCTATATATACTCGTTATCTATATAGCGAGTATTTAGCATAAGTAGCCTATTCTCTTTAGAGCCCTAGCCTCGCTTAAAGCATAGCTTCTTACTTCCCCTTATTAGCTTATATTATCCTCTAATTACTCGCTAGGGTTAGCTTCCTTATATAAGTTTATATAGGCTATTTTACTCTGCTCTTAGCGAATATTAGGTATAGGTTCCTTAGCCTAATTAGTAAGCGTTGCTTAGGTGCGTAGTGCTATTATTATTACTAACCTTCTTAAAGCAGGGTAGAAGCAAAAGAATTATAAAGGTATCGAGGGGCTAAGAGCTATAGTTAGGTTAAACTAATAGTAGAAGCACCTAAAAGATAGGATTAGTATTATTATATTATTTTTGCTTACTTCTTCTAAGATCCTTTATTTCTAGCCTTTAGTAAGTATTTACTAAGTCTTTGCTATAAGGGTTCTATACCCTAGACCTATAGGCCTCTCTATCCCTTCGGCCTATACTAGCCGAGGCATCTCCAGCTTCTCTAGTCTGGGTATCCAGTCCCTTACACTTTTGAATAGCACCTCTGTACTTACGAACCACCCCCACATCCGAACCACGATCATTACCACCATCATCACCACCATCATCACCACCATCATCACCACCATCATCACCACCATCATCACCACCATCATCACCACCATCATCACCACCATCATCACCACCATCATCACCACCATCATCACCACTATTATCACTTATTTCGCCAGACTTTCCACCCACCTATATATAACTTATTATATTCCGGGGATATTAAATATTATACCTAACATACTTTTGAGACTACTAACTACTAAAATACTAGTTAAGGATATTAGAGAACTTAATAAAGTATAGGATAATATACTAATAGGAGTAAATTTTATAATAGAAGCCTCTCTTAATAACAAATTTAAAATATAACTTATTTAAGTATATAAAAACTTAAAGTCTTAGAAGAAGATATATAATTTACTTAGGACTTGCTAAGATAGTATTAAGCTTAACTTCGTTATATATAATAACCTCCTTTACTATATTAATCGCTATACTAATAAGAGAAGGCTCTATATACTAAAATCGATAACTCCCCTTCTTATTAAAGAAGCCTATAATAACTATTACTATTTTAGAGAGCAATAAATATAGAAAGCACTAAATAATAACTTTTGTATTTAAAGATTTTAATATTAAGTTAAGGCATATATAAAAAACTACCTATGTTATAAAACGCTCAGAATAGATCATTAACTTCTATTAGGCATAATATATTTAATATCTATACTACTAATTCTATTCTATATAATTACCATAGACTTTATTATAGGACTTCCTAAAATACCTTCTAGGTATTCTAGCTGTAAATAAGAAAGCTTCCCCTTATTAGATATTATACTTACTATTAATAATAAGTTCTTAAAGGTAATACTCCTTATGTCTAGATATTTAATATATATAGCTAAGATCTAGAGATAACTACTACTAAATAAACTCTAACATAGAAATTAGGGAATTCCTAAAGCAATTATTTCAGATTATAATCATAAGTTTTTATCTAGGTTTTAGATATTACTATAGTGTAAACTTTAAACTAAACTGAAATTCTCTATAGTATATTACCCCTAAACTAATAGAATCTTAGAAAGAAAAAACTAAGCTATTAAACTCGCACTTTAGTATTTCCTTAATATTATAAATAGCAACTAGAGTAAATTACTTCCTAACATCTAGTATAATTTAAATAATACTAAATACTTTATAGAATAAATACTAATATTATATTAAATATCTTAGGTAATATAGTCTCTAAATTTAATTATGAAATATTCTAGGAGGAAGCTAAAATTTTAATCGTAGTAGCCTGACTCTATATAAAGAAACGCTATAATAAAAAACACCGTTTTTTTATATTTAAACCTAGAGATTAGGTCTACCTTAAGATAGGATCTAGATATATCTTACTGGAATATCTCGCTATAAAGTATAACTACTAGAGAATTCCCTTTAAGGTTCTTAAATAAGTTAGAAAACTAGTATACTATCTTCATATTCCCCTAAATATAAATATATACCTAGTTATATTAGTAGTTTAGTTAATACTAGCCCTAGTACTAGAAACCGATCTATTTAACTACTAAGACAACTACTATAGCCCTATTAATATCTAAAAAGATAATAATATATATTAGCTTGATATATATAAATACTTCAAGGTTAAGAGTATCCTTAAAAAGCGAATAACTACTTGAGGCAAGGTTTAATACTTAATTAAATAGAAGGTATATCTACCTACTTATACTACTTAGATAGATAAAGAGGGGATAAATGCGGACGAATTTATTACTACCTTTAAGGAATAAGAGCAGAAGATAATATAACTATGCTAATAAGCCTAGGCCTAAAAGCTAGCAGCTAATCCTAAGGAATAAGTTCTTAAACTAAGAGAAAGACCTAAATAACTAACATATAAAAGAGGAAGATTAAGAAAGAATTTAAGCTAAAGATAGGATTAATAAAGTATTAGTCCAAGATAAGGCGTTTGACGCTTAAAGCGGATTATTTAATCCCTCTAGCTATAGGATATAGCGTAGCTTATCTATTATTACGATATAATAGGGCTATTTATATTTACCTTAAAGCTATATAGTACCTCATATACTTACCCTAACTATAACGACTACAAGTAAGAACCTTTATAATCTTAACTACTAGCTACGCTTAAAGGTTATTCCCTACCTTAAACCGTTAGCTAGTAGCAAAATTTAGAGCGATAGGCCGCCTATATAAAAAATAGAACGCACTACTAAGTAATAACTACGCTTATTATTATTACCCTATTTAGCATAGTATTACTACTCTTCTCTCCTATATATACTACACCTTTATAACCTATACTTATATCGCGCAGAATATACCCTTATTACCTTTATTTCTTTACTACTATCCTCATAATTAATATTAATCGCACTTATTAAAGCATTTAATATAATTACCGCCTCTAAAACGCAGCAGAGTATAAAGGTTATTTAGGGCCTTTATACTAGGTATCTAACATAACCTTGGTAAGTAATATATATATAACGATAATCTATATTTATTATATACTACAGACTATATTAGGTACTACAAATTTATTATTTACGCTAGTAATAATACTAATATTATTAACCGCCCTAAACCTACTTAATAGTATATATTTTGCAAAGCCTTCCATTTAGCCGTCTATCTATATTATTAATATAGTATTAACCCGAACTCCTAAGACTCCTAGCGTTATCTATCTAATACTGAAGACGCTACTATAACTAATACCTTAAATAGCTATAACACCTCTAGCGATATTAAAGATAATAAGCCTAATAACAAAAGTAATATAAGTATTAAGTTTATTAATATCCCAATTAGTAATACTATAACTAGAGGTAGTAGTACCCCGAAGCTTAGTAGCACCACGAAGCCTACTATTATCACGAAGAATATTATTAAGGCTAATAAGCATACTATTATACCCCCCGCATCTAAGGCTATCCCTACCTTAGAGGCATACGTAGCTCGCCTTAATACTATCGCTATCTTACTAGAGGGTCTCTATAATACTTATAGCGAGCTCTATAGCCTGCTAGACTCTAAGGATACTAACGCTATTAACGAAGTTAGTATAAATATTACTAAGTTTATTAATACTATCAATGCTGAGAATAAGGCTATAAATGAGTCTATCCTAAAGCCTGCAATTAACCTAACGCCTAGCCGCCTTAAACCTAAGGACTACCTTAAGTATAAATAAAAGGCATCTAGTACTAACCTTAATAATCCCTTTACTACTCTACCTTCTAAAAAGGTTGCTAGTGCTATTAGTACTAGTAAAGTCTACTTACCCGTAATACTTAGAATAAGTTAGAAGACTAATATACTTACAAATATAATCGTTAAAAATAAGAATACTAAAACTAAGGCTATAAGCTACTATTAACTCGCTAAAGCCCTTAATACTACTATTCGCAGCTAAGAGGTATTTAGAGAGTACTAGTATAATATCGCGATTATCACTATAAATAACCTTATCCCTTATACTATAACTAAGATATATACTCTCCTCTATAATACCTACGCTATATTTAGCCCCTATATATATATAAAGGCGCTTAAGGTATTTCTTAAGAACTATATTAAGACTGATACTAAGTTTAGCTTAGTTACCCCTTAGTTTATCCTTAAGATTATACTTAAGCTAGAGTTCCTAGCTATCTATACTAATAGTTACCTAACTACTAATATAGTTAATATATTAGATACTAATAACCTAAAGGCAGCTTACTCCCTTATTAATATTACTAGCAATAAGGCTAAGGCCGCTCTACTTATTTAGCTCAAATAGGGAATAGATACTAACGCATTCTATGCTAAGATTACTAACCTCGCTACCTCTATTATAGTAATTAAGGACTCTATAATTAAGTGCTTCCCTAAGGTTTATAATAAGACTAAGGCTATATACCTTGGGTGCTTTACTAGTAATTAGTAACTAGCTAATACCTATAATATTACTATTACTAACCTCCCTTATAATATTATTACTATCCCTAAGGAGGAGAATAAGGAGGAGGATATAATAGATATTCTTACTCTTAATAACTATAGCGCTATTTAAAGCACTATTTAATACTAAGAATACCTTCTTTATTATACTTATATTTAGATAAGTATAGAGAGTTAACTATGGGCTATATTAATAAAGGCAGGACTATAGAGTAGAATATAGGGAAGCTAGGTTTAAGTTATAAATAGCTATATTAGCTGCAATAAGGCATAAATAAAAGTTATACCTATTATTATAGACGATATCCTTTCCTTTTATTCATAGCAATTAATATATAATATAGTAAAGGTGGTATATACCTTTAGCGCCTTAAGCGCCCTGACTACGTTTATCGAAGTTAATAAGATTAGCGCGTTAAATGCGTTAAAGGCAATAAAGGCCTTGAACGCCACGAACGTATCTAAGGCCTAGAAGGAGGTTAACCTTCTCAATACATACATTGCTATAACCACGTTTAACCTACATGACGTTTATTAATAGTTTATACTTTAGCCTAATTAAATTAAGCTTAATCTATAGCTCTTTATAGCCTTATATATAATATAGTAGCCTATAAACGAGATATATATAAAGTTCTCCCCTTTATTAAGATTAATTATATTAATAAGTGCGTTAGTATAGGTAGTAATTATAAGCGCTTACTATATTATAGCTATTTCTTATATCCTTTAAAGCATAATAAAAGACTAAGAAAATACTACAATTACTAGCTACTCCTAGCTACATTTTACTTTAAGAAATTTCTTTAGATATTTAATAACTTTTATAACTTTTAAGAGATAACTAGTATCTTCTATATATAGCTTATAAAGCATTCTAATATTACTATATAGGGATCTATTTATTACGCTAGGGAGTTTATGAATACTATTAACTATATATTACTTATTTTACGTAAAGGTAGGTCTAATAGTTACCTAGCCCTTAATTATTATCTTATTATTGAGGTTTAAGATAGCAACCTAATTAATAGCATTTATACGTAATTCTAATTATATAAGAACCTAAGGTTAATATTAATACCTTATTATAAAGACTTAACTACTATAATATAACTTAAGCTAGAAAATATAATAATATTAGATACTAATCCTACTACTAAAGGTTATTATCTTCTAATTATTAAATATAAAGAGGTCTTAATACTATTAAACGATAATAATATAATATTAGATCTAAGGGCCTCTTAATAGCTACTATATCTAGAACCTAATATAACTAATACTACTTCATTTTAGCTACTAGACTTATTAATATTATTTAGTAAGATAGGAGGTCCTAATTAAGAGCTATAAGAAGAGCCCTATTTTCTATTAAAGCCGATCTCTTTACTCCTAAAGGATAAGTCGATTAAAACTATATTAATTATTTTAATATTAAGTTTATTAGATATAGAGGAAGATAATAATTTAGATTTAGATTTAAATAAATCTATAAGTAGTAATAATAATAATAATATCAAGGGCGAGTATAATGATGAAATTAATAAGCTTAGCTCCTATATAGCTAACCTAATAAGAAATCGCCTTAACACTATAAATTAGAAAGCTACTTAGTAATATTTTTATTATAACTTAGACCTAATATTAAATAGGCCTAAGAATAAGCTTTAGTGAATAGGTATAAAGTAAACATTACTTTCCTTTCAAGTTACTAATATCTATATATATATTTGCTTAGTAATAAGTTATAATCTAGAAAAGCATTAGTATAGCGCCCTTCTTAGCTATAAGATAGTTCTTAATAAGATAAGATTAGTTATAGTAATTATAGCTATGTATTAATTCTACTTCATACTTTAGGACTATATAATAAACCTACTTATAGTATATCTTTATAAGACTAATAACTATAGTTATCTCCTTATTTAAAAGGCTAGGGACCTAGAATATCTATATAACACTAAATTAATATCTTTTAATATTATTTATAAGATAAATAGTAGGAATATATTAGTAATTATTCCTACCAGCCTAATTATATAAACCTTTAAGAAGGTATTAGAGTTCTTTAGCTACTAATTTCCAATTTAGTTTCCTAGCGAGCAATCTAGATTTAATAGTATAGTTATAATAATATAGGAATCGAAAAGAAAAGAGGAGAAGTTCTTAGAGATAATAATACTAGTATATAGGAAGTAGAGGTTCTACTATAAAGAGCCTTTCCTTAATATATAAAGACTAAAGCCTAAACTAATATAATTAATAGTAATTCTAAGGCGCTCTTTATAGACCTTAGTATTATAGTAAGTATTATACTACTTAAATATACTTAAGGCTATCTACTATATACCCTCCCTATAGTAATATTTTAGAATATACTACAAAGGCCTAGAGCTTTTAATAATATGTAGGGTATATATAACGATATACTTATTAAACATAATATATAGTACTAAGTGATCCTTAGTGGTAGCTATTACTTTAGTTTCCTTATTCTTAATAATGTTTATAAGTAGAGGGAAATAAATACTAGCTAAGCTTAGTATATATTCTATATTCTCTAATAGTAGTAGAGGAAACTATTAATTATTACTCTTAGTAGAATATTAGTATTAAGTAACCTAATCGACCTTACCTTTACCTTCTTATTACTTAAAAGCTTATATAAACCTAATAATATTAATAACTTACATATTAGCCTTAAAGAGCTTAATAATATTATAGAATTAGTTAATATAACTAATAACAAGTTAGCTTAGGTTTCTACTAAGCTTACTAGCTTTATATAATAAAGTAGCGATTTAACCTTCCTCAAAAGGCCTCTAATTAATATAGACACCAAAAGCCACGCGTATTCTAATTAATTATCTAATTAGAGAAAGGTATAAAGAGTCGTTATTAAAATTAACCTAGAGAGTATAAAAGGTAATAGTTATAGATAAAAAGGTATAGCTAAATAGGATAAAGAAGGTTTCTATTAAGATTATTTAGAATATAATATATAAGAGGCTTAATATCTATTACTATACTCTAGCTATTTGATTCCTAAGTATAGCCCTTGTAGTAAAACTTACTAAAGCTAAGGGTAAACTACTCCCTATTAATTGAAATACTTTTAATTCCTATATATATTCTATTAAGATACTAAAACCCTATTAATATAACAGATACTTCCTAGAGGAGTAAGATAAGTATATTAATATATTTTTAATAAGGTTTCTCATTATACTAAATTTAAAAATATTACTAAAAGGGTATATTAGGATACGTAAAGGTATAAGAAGCTTAGTAAAACCTCTTTTAGATTTAATAGACTGAAGGATCTTCTTATTAGCTAATTATCTCTTTATAGCTAAAATACTAAAGCTCTTCCTAGAGAGCAGGCTAAATTTAGATAAATTTAAAAGTATATAGATTTATAAATGGATATTGAAACTTAAAAAGTCTAAAGCTATTGAATAGTCTATTAGCTTTCATAATAGTAATAAGAAGTTTTAAACTAAGACTAGGATCTTAATTTTAACTTATAAACTATATTTAATTAGGTTAGATAGGCTTAAAGTTACTTATTTTATAATTTAATTTATTATTATTTAAAGATATGATACTCTAGCTTAAGTAACTATATAAGTCGATCGGCTTAGTCAATTACTCACCCCCTCTATCTATATTTTCTAATTACTAGATTATTCAATAGAGAAGATAATTATAGCCTTATAAGATAAGTAAGCCTACTTTTTAGTAGTAATAGGATCTTAGGTTAAGTTACTAGTTAGAGATATTAAAGTCTATAAGGGTATCCTTATAGGAGTAGGTAGTAGTAATAAGATAGAAATCTTAGCTTAGGTTCTAGTATAACTTAACTATAGTAATTAATTTGATAGTATTTACTATAGTAATTTAAATCTCTCCTAATACTAATAAAACTCTATTACTACTTCTTTTATAACTACTTTAACCCTTTACTTATACCTAAGCTATTTATACTAGTTCTAGTAATACTTCCTACCTTAGTAGGCTATTTAGACCCTAAAGGTATATTATCTATAAGGTCTAATAGAGTATTAGTTATACTATTACTTTAGGATAATTTAATTATTAGTATTCTCTCTAGTATTAATCTAAAATTAGTATATATAGGAATAATAACTATAAAGCAAAAGAACTAATCTTACTTAGGGTAATAGAATTAATAATATAATTACTCTTATTAATAGCTACTAGTTTAAATCTAGTAATAGGAGTTAGTAAGATATTTATAGGGTTAAATATATCTAGGTTTAGTTACTACTAAATAAAGCTATTAATTATTTAACTTTTTATAGTATTTCATAGGTTAAGAGCAATATAGAGTTATTCGGTAACTAATTTAACTCTAGGATCTTAATTGACAGAATATATATAAGCCGATTTATATCCTTAGGAATAGAGAAAACCTTAGACTTATTATATCGACCTTAGAAGTAGCTTATTATATACCCCTTTTTCTTATTCTAAAGGCAGGGTAAATCTAAACCTATAGATTTATACCTACCCTACTATCGCCCTAAGTAATTAGGTAATACTATAAAGACGTACTAAAAGTACTATTACTTAGTTAGAGAAGTTATATTCTCTAGAGTAAACTTTAACTAAAGCTTTATAATAATAGCGTTCTTTATATTAATTTCTTCTAAAGGTAAACCTTCTCTAACTTTAAGTAGGAATATATTGAAATTGATATGACTATGAAAGGATATTAAGGGCGGTATCGAAGGAAATAGTTCTAGTATATACTCTAATTCGAAATTATAGATATATAGACTTGTAGGATATTAATATTAAAGAGGAGTAGGTTATAAAGCTTAACTCGCCTTTAAATACCTTTATCTAAAAGGAAGGTAAGTCGCCTGAAGTTGAACCTATTTATATCTAGGGTTTTAATAGGTGCATGATTAAAATTAGCTTAATAGATAATTAATACCTAGGAACTATCAACTATATTTATATTATCCGCTCTAGGTAAAATAAACTAGTAAATATCTATTTCTAAGTATCCTTCTATTACATCTTATAATAGGCCTAAATATTAATATACTTAATTTACCTTATAAATAGAGATCCTGACTTATACGATTTAATTTTAGTAGTAGAAAGCTTAGTGTTCTCCCTTTAGACTAATAGTTTTATATATATAACTACTAGCTTATAGTATAAGGGGAGCTTTATAATATCTTAATATAATATACTTATATATAGGCTATTAGCTATATAAAAAGTTAATATCCTCTTTAGAGTAAGATATAATAAATATTAGATTAAGTAGGAGAAATTCTAGAGAATTAGAACTTATAGTAAGTATAGAGTTATATAATAGAAAAAGATATATATAAATAGAGCGACTCTAGAGATTCTATATCTAAACTCTATAAACGCTAAAGGCCTACTTAATATTAACTTAGAATTTATTAAATAAATAACTATATAAGATAGTATTAAAAAAAGTAATCTCATATCTTACTCCCTAATATATGTATCTAAGCGATTAGATTACTTTTAAGGTTTATTATTATATCTTAAGAAGGAAATTATATTTAGTTACTAGTAAGTCTAGTTAGGATACTTACTAAATCCTATAGAATATACAATTTCTACTAAGTAAGTAGCTTTATAAAACGCTATAAGCTAATATTATTTAGGTTCTCCTATATAAATATAGATACTAAATTCAGAGATTACTATTTATCTATAGTTTAGTAGTAGAAAGGCTATTAGAATAAACTTAATATTATGAAAGGATATGTGAGCTACTTTAAGTTCTCCTAAATATAGGTACTAAAGCGATTAGCTTACCTCTTAGCTTTATAATTATATTCTATCTAAAGAGGATTAATTTATCCAAAGACTACTCTATTTAAAGTATAATCTATAGTAATAAATTAGAAAAGAAGGTTAGGGTATCCTATAGTTTTCCTATCTTAAAGTAGTAGCGAGGGGAAATAAAATCTTTTTTAACACTAAGATAACTTATAAAAATCTAAGGTACAAAAAGGAAATAGCTCTGTCTACACTAAGAATAAAATAAGCTTAGAAGCTAATATAATTAGTTTACTTTATAGTTTTATAATTATATTTTATATCTAGAAGAACGCTCTATTAGACATATACTTTATCTAGAGTATAAATAAATTATAAATAAGAATAAGAGCTATCTAGAGTCCTTCTCTCTAAGGTAGAGGCGAATAGGTATAAACTCTCTTCTAGCTCTAGGAGAACCTATTATAAAAGAATTCTATTTAGACCTATAATAAGTTAGACTAGGATAATAATATATATCTTAAGTATATAGTAGTATAATTAGCTAATAAGGTGAAATCCCTAGGAAGTCTAAGCTTTATTAGAGTAGTAGATTAATAGTATTATAATAAAGATACTAAAGTCTACTAATATAAAATAAGATTAGGTAAATAGCAATAATATATATATAAGAGAAAGTATAGTAAGTAATAAGATAAAGAGTTAGAAAAGGAATACTATAACTAATAAATAATATTAAATAGACCTGTTAATATGAACATAAGGTATTAGAGCGGGTAATATAGACTACTTACTAAATAATACTATAGGTAGTAGTAGTCTATAATACATACTGCTTTAAAGATAATTAAGAAATAACTTAATTAGATATTAAATAACTCCTTATTATCTACTAATATATAGTAGTAGTATCTTACCCTTATGCTAGTAATAAGGATTAGGATAGTATAGAAGGAGTCCCCTATCTATATCCTCCTCTACTAGGATATTATGTTTAATAAGTTTAATATTACTACTACCTCCAGTATTAAAATAAAGAGACGCACTAATAATAAGTCTAAGTACTATTATATATGATATCGCCTTATTATTAGAGAGACTAATATCTCTATAAGCAAGAATGTTATAAAATAAGATACCTAAAATAGAAAATACTACTATATTAACTAAGGATAATTCCCTATATATAGAGTAGCGCCTTAAATTAATAGATATTATTAATAATACTCTAATATAGCAGTAGAATATAATAACTATTATAAAATAAAGGTTAGATAACTTTATCTAGAAGAAAGATAATACTTATTATAATAGATATATACAGTCTAAATAATATTAATAGTACTAAATAGTAACATAAGAATAGAAGCTAAATGCTATAATAGACTTTTATAATAATATATATAATAATTAGACTCTATAGATAAATCACTACTATATCTACTATTAATAATAGTTACTAAACGGATTAAGCTAAACTATATAGGCCTTATTTAAACTATAACTATATTTTATCCTATAGAATATAGTAAATAACGCCTATAAGTACTTTACCTATACGAAATACTTTTTATAGATAGAAAACGCTATATTTACTATTTATATTAAATATAATAGCTTTATCTAATATTAAATAGTGCCGCCTAACTACTAAGTAAATAACTTAAGCCTAGGGTATTTACATATATATTTAAGTAAACTTAAATAGCTTTTACCTCTAGAAGAGAGTCTTATTAGTATTAATATACTATATAGATAGATTATAAAGCTAACTATTAAGATTAATAAGGAGATTAATTAGATATACTAGAAATGAAGGAAAGGCTATATTATAGTATTTCTGAACGATATCTAGGGCCTTGTAGTCTAGTTCCTCCTTTATCCTTTAGCTAAAGAGAAATCTTAACTCTATATCTACTTTATTAGAGCTTAATAACTAATACTAGAGGATCTAGGATTCATATTATTAGTTAGGCCTTTGAGATTAAGAGAAGTATTATAATAGCTTAAATTAAATAACGATCTATATAAATATATCGAAGTTAGTAAAGAGAATCTTACCTTATACGTAATAGCCGCTAGAGGTACTAATATACTATAGGAGCTATTTAATCGCCTTATTAGATATAATATAATAGTTAAAGATGAAATTCGTAGTAGCTACTATATCCCGCCCTTAGAGCAAGGAAGGCTAGATAAGCTAATTTATAGTACTTAAGAAGTAATAAATATACTTAAAATAATGGATAGAGAGATAAGCTATATGGAGAATAAAGGTAACACTAGCCTTAAGAGTATATATTATATATAGCTAGAACTAGATAATATAATACCTAAAGCTATTATAGCTAAACTTAACAAACTTATATCTGTAGGGCTTCTGGTAGTAAATATTAGTACTAACTATAGTATTATAGAGTAGCTCTAGGTTATATAGGCTATTATTCTAAAAACCTAATAATACTATAGTCAGAAACTGAATATATATACCGCTAGGATAAATAAACTTAAATATAATAGCCTTAGCGAGCCATATATTCTAAGCTATTAGCTAGAAGAGTTTACTAACTCTAATAACCTAAGCTTCTTCTGTAAAACCTTCCCTTACCTCTTCCCTTAGGGTAAAAGTAGGCTATGTCTACTCAATAATAAGGATAAAGATATAGAGGTTAGTAGTTAGTAGTAGAGAATAAAAGGCTTCTTTCTTAGGCCTTAGTATAGGCTAATACTTTAATAATATAGTATATAAGCCTATAATAGGAAAACGCTAATATAGAAAGTAAGATATAGACTAAATATCGCGAGGTAGCTATTTTATAACTTACTTAGCCTTTCTATTTCTTATATTTAATATACTATTAAGGTCTAATAACTAGTAGATTAGCTACCTAAGGATAAAGAAGGTATTATTTAGTATGATTAAATTATTATTAAAGTATTAACGCTAGACTAAATCGCGCGAGCTAAAGAGGAATACTAACTTAAACAGAAGACTTTAAATAAGAATATAGCGTTTTTAATATAAGAGCTAAGCTCTTTTAATATAATAAAGCATATATTAAATAAGGAGAAGCTAAAGTCCTATAAGAAAATCAAATCGCTATACTTAATCTATAATATACTATATATATAGTTTATAATGAACCTAAACGATCTAACTAATAACGTTGATATGAAGCTAACTCCCTTATTAATAACTATAGAATTAACTAAGTTCTATATACTACTAAACTAATTTTAATATAATATCGGCGGATATATATAGCGTATTATATAAGATCTAGTTAGTAGCGCTACTTTCTTCCATTAAGAGATTAACCTCTTCTTTAAGTACCTAATAGCTATTAGTAAGGATTTAGTATTTAGTTATATATCTAGTTACTTTAGATATATAGAAACAAATAAAGAGGCGCGTTATATATATATAGCCTATTATAGCTAGATATAAATAATAACCTCCCGACTCGATTTTAAGATCTAGAACGAGAGCTAGGCCGAGTATATACTAATAAAATTTACTAATATATAGACTTAGTTTTTATTAAGGTAAAGAAGGCTTAATATATAAAGAGAATTATATATTAATAAAGCAAAGTACTATAACGAATAAGCTATATATAACTATGAACTAAATAGGTTTATTTATATTTATATTAGCTATCTTATGGCTAATACTATAATATTTAATACTTAATTTAATAATAACGATAACTAAGTATCGAGACAATACTAAATATATAGTTATAGCATAATATATATAAGATATAGCTATAAGAATAAGGATAGATAAACTAAAACTACTCCGCCTTACTAATTTAATACGCCTTAAACGCTATAGAAGAGGACTAAGTTTATATCCTAAGGTATACTTTATATATAGCAAGATTATAAGTAGATTAATAGGCACTCTACTACTCTCGCTATTACTCTAAGATATAATATAGATACCTTATTTCTACTAATAGATATCATAGGTCTTTTAATAGTCTATTATATAATAGACTACTCTATAAAACTAAATACTCTACTATTGAAGTAGGTAGTATTAATAAAGACTATACTTAAAAACTCCATTAACTTAGAGGCTAGCGTAATCAATATATCAAGTACTAATATTTGAATAATAAGATCTAATAAAATAAGTAATAAAATGAGGTAATTCCTTAACTAAATAGTAAATTAGATATTTTTGAATTAGGAACTCTCCGCAGTAGAAGTATATATAAATCTCCTTAGTTATAAGCATAGCTATTATAGTAGTAGTAAATAGATTAATATATATATTAATACTATATTAGGCTATCTTCTACTAATAGGCTGGCTTATAAGAGGTATCTAGACCTACGATATAAAAGTAATAATAACTAGAGATAATTAATATTACTAATAAAGAGTAGAGGATTCCTATATTATATACCTATATAAACTATACACTGATGTTAATAGAACTATACTTATATAAGTATATAGTAATAATATAGAGTTAGAAAAAGAAACCTAATTAATTATCTTTATTAAAAAAAGCCTTCATATAATTTAGTAATACGATATTAGAAATCTAATACTAGATCTAAGAAATTATTAAAGAAGACTAAATTCTACTTAGTAATAGCTACCTAATATTTGAAATAATAGAAATAATCAATAGATACTACTAATAGTATTATGCCCCTATATAAAAGCAAAATATAATATTAACTAATAGCTGGATTAGCTATTATCCTCCTTGCGCTTTTTATACTATAGTATTATTTCTTATACTGCTAGGATAGTAATACTATTAGGGTATAATCTAAAATTTTATAAGTACTACTAATATATATTACAAGCGTTATAAGTATTATATACCTTCTTTATAAGAGTATAGAAGATATAAAGCGCGACGTAATACTATAGGTAAGTAGAAGCGAAGGTAATATTAGAGAAGAATTTAATAGCGCTAATAACTTACTAGAAAAGAGTAAATACTAGTAACTAATAGAGGATTACTTAGGAGAAGTATTCTTTAGTATTATATCATAACTATATAAAGGGAATAGGGTTACCTAAGGCATACATAATATTAAATACCTATATAAAATATTAATAGAAAGATATGTAAGTATTAAAGAATATATAATAGTAATAAACTAAGATATAATTATAATAAATATAGAGAATAGCTACCTAGAAGGTAGTTATTAATAAATCTGATCACTAAAACTTAAGGTAATTAAGTTAGTATAAATAGCGCTTTAGGATAAAGCGATATATTTAATTAAAGGAGATAATAAAGAGGATAGTAATATAGAAATATACTACCTAGTCTATAGAGAAAGTAGCTTTCCTACTATAAATAACTCTCCTTTAATGAAACTTAACTTTAGAAATAATATATCCTTTACCTAAGTAGTAATAGTAATTAGTAAAGTAAGGATATTGAATAAATTATAGATAGTTGCTTTAAGCCTAATCTATAATATAATAGATATATATAATAAGAACGAAAGTAATAACTAATTCGATTAATACTTCTAATATATAGGTAGTAGTAGGGGTATGAGAAAGATATAGCTTATTAAGACTCTAAAGTAGATTTTCGCTATAGAAGGAGCTATAAACTAGCTAGTTATTATAGCTACTTCTGGCTTAGTAGTAGCGGGTACTAGGGGTATAATAATATATTCTACTATGGGGCTTAGCTTTAGAGATATCAATAACAATATAATCTACCCTAGGATACAAAACCTCGAAATAATCTAGTAATAATAGTAATAATAGAAGGTCTTAATTATCAATAAAGCTAGTATACTCGGCCTAAAGATACTTTATAATATTAATTGAAAGCTTTATAATATTTAGAATAAGATAAAATACTTTAGAGGCTTACTACTAGTTATACTATTAAGTAACTTCCTCTAATTTAAACTAATATAATAAAAAGCTTATTAAGTAAGCTAAAGTATAGAAAAAGCTTAAATAACCTATTTATAAAAATATACTAAAATAGTAAAGCGAGAGAGTTATAGAAATATTTTAATAAAGTTATAATACTTAAAAAGTAGTAATAAGTAAATAATAGCGACTTTCTTATTAGATTCCTAGAAAGGCTATAGACTAGGCGATAGATATCTAAGAATACTATATAACTAGCATAATACTATTAACTAGAGGTAGTATATAACTTTATAAGAGATACTTAAGCTATTATACTACTTAGTAAGTATAAATAGGATATAAATATATATATAGTATTAATATATAGGGAGAAGGTTAGGAAACTAGTATCTATTTTTCTTTCTAACTATAAATAGAACTTAAGAATACCTATAGATACTAAGAAAATAGAGATAATCTTATTCAGTAATAGGGCTAAATTAAATATATTAAGTATATCTCTATTTATTAAAGGAATACCTATTATAGTAAATATAAATAAATATATAGAACTAAAGGTAGTTAATAGTAATAAATTTAAAGCGGCTAATATCTTTATAGCGCTAGAGATAAAGGATATATAGCTTAATAACTAAATCCGACTCTTCTTTGGCCCACCCACTAGAATATTACTTAAGTTAGAATCTATAATAGAGTTTAAGATCCTATATATACCTAAAGGAATAATACTTCCAATACTATAAAAGGTTAAGCTTAAAAATAAGCATGCTAAAGTTCTATATCTATATTTAATTAGAAATAATTTTAAGCTAGGAATTACCCGCACTAGCCTTCTATATACTCTAGGCTTAATATTAACCGATTTTAAAGCCTAAGGCCGATCGATTAACTAAGTGCTTCTAGGCTTATGTATCTACTAAAGCATATTAATAAATAGATAAAAGTCTAAGAAACACGATATATTAAGCCTATACATCTAATTATTAAGAGTAAGGAGGTTTAATAGTATAAAGCTGATCTAACCCCTATATATATTAATATTTATAAATATAAAAGTACTAATAGAACTTTTAAAGAGGATTAAGTACTTAAACGAGTTAGCTTGAAAGATAATTGCTAAATATAAAAAGGTAGTAAATAGGTTAATATAGATTATATATATAATATAATATATATATAGAAATATACATAATAATAATCCTTATAACTATAAATAAGTTAAAATCTACTATATGTATATTAGTACTTAATAAGTAAACTCTTAGAGGTGTTATATATAAGAGAATTATTATAAATAGTAGTATTACTAATCCTTAGTAGCTAAGTTTTTAACTCAGATATAGAGTAATAAGCATTAAAAGTATAGTACTAAGTAGGTATAAACTAAACCTCTAATATCTCTATATTAAGATAATAAATAATTTTAAGAAGATAATATAAGGAGCATTATACTATTATGAACTCCTCTAAGATTAGCTTAGCCCTAATAGTAAGCTATAGAACTATTATTCTAGCCTTAGTATTAATATATATAGTAAAGCTAGGTATATTAATTATATCTGCTTTAACCTACTAGCAGTTAGTAGTAGGGAACATAATCCTAAAGTATATCTTTAGTTCACTAAATAGAACTATAACGCTACTAAAAAGAAGCTAGAAATCCCCTATTATGAAAATTAGCCTAATTCTCTTCTAAAAGCAACTTATTTTATAAATAAAAGCTATACTCTGTACCTTAATTATTTTAATAATAACTAGTATATATACCCTTAGTAATAAGATAGACTAACTCTATCTATATAACGATATATTTCTTCCTAGAGACTATTTACCCTCTTATAATATATATATAGAGCCTTCTACTTAGACTAGTTATCTAAATAAGAATTAAAGCGATATAATAAATAGTATTATATTATAATACCCTATTAGGCCTTCTCTAAACTAATAGTTAGTAAGTAAATAATAATAATAAAAAGGTAATAAGTCGCCCTCTATAAAATTCATCCTTAATACTAAAGTAATCTAAAAGCTCCTTATTATCTAAAATAAGTAAGTATTAAGTTAGTTACTATTAAGTTTATTAGTAGGGAAAACTAGAGTAGAGAGAAGCCTATTAATACTAACTTTAATAAATACTTAATAGATCCTATAAAGAGGCTTTCAAAATACGACTTATAATAATAAGATATAATATATATAAGATATAAACTATTAATATAAGAGGGAAAAACAGCTTTATTAATATTTTATCTCTTATATAGAACGTATTATAAGAAGTCTAAGAGTTAAAATAGTAATACTAATAGTCTATAGATATAATTATAGAGAAGAAGAAGATCTAGAAGTCTAATAAGGCTAGTAGAGGCGAAGAATGCTACTACTCTTATATAGCTAATTAGTATATAATATTAGCAAATAGACTAATAAAATCAGAGTTTCTTTCTTGTTAATTATATCACTAAAGCTTATTCTAAATAGGGAAACTTCAGAGGAGTTTTCGGGGTAGGAAAGCCAGCACTTTAACCCGGCGTGGGCCAACGTGTCCTATCCCATCAACTGCTAGATGGCGTCAGTACATACCCGTGCGGAGACGCAGCCAATCGGGCCTCTGCGGGCCTCTTTTTCAGCTAATTACGATAATTAATAATCGGTACTTCCGTTTACTAGAGATTCTGGGTATGAAAATTGTACCAGCAATCGTCGCTGCTACATATGGCAACGTCACATTCGAAAGGCGTCAGAATCGTCCGAATCCAAGCAAAAAATGATAATTTAGGTAGAAGTAGCGTATGTATAGTCATAGGCTAATGTGACGTGGCTGGATGTACCTGATGTGGTGAGGGGTAAAAAACGGGGCGGATTTGTCGGTCGGATGTACTGACGCCATCTAGCAGTCGATGGGATACGTATATTCTTTCTTACCAGAAAGGCATAGTCATTGTTGTCATAGTTTGAAAAAGGTGATGTTCTTTAGGATGCGGCATTTTCGGATGGTTCGGATGTGGGGATGGATCGTAAGTGGGGTAGGTGGGTTATCAGTGCTTTTGCGAACAGTTCGGCCGAAAAAGCTTAGCGAAAGCTTAATTCACATCCCGGGCAATCCACATAGCTGCTTCGTTACCTTCCTTATCGGACAGGAGGAAATCCTCTTTCCCTGTCATTATCGTGAACATGTGCGGAACAGAAACCCGGGACTCGGGTAGTCGGCAGGCTTCACAAGAACTAGGGATGTTCAAGGAACAAAGGCGTTCAATACGCGACGACAACTGAATATAAATCATGGCAGCCAGCCGTTACTCGTTGCCAGGGCAATCTGACTCTGGGTACAACACCAACTCCAAGTATCAGCTTTCGACCGGTTCAACCAACAATGAAGCCTGTAGTCGCTACATTCTCAATAATTAGCCTCTTAGGCTCAGCCGCGGCCGCCGCTGTCGAGCCGCTGCAGTTCGATATTGCTGAGGTTGACCTGTCGTCTTTGCAGAAGCGTAGCGATGCGGATGCCAGCGAACCTTTGGAAGTGTCTCCGCACGTCCTTGAGCTGAGAAAAGTTAAAGGCGTTGCACCTGCCGAGACCTGGATCCGCTCAATCCGGAAGGGGCCCGACGCGGACGGTCTCTACCAGACAACCCATCTAACCAACATGACTTTGCTGAACGGCTCTGAGTACATCGCAAGCATTGGCTTCGGAGATGAAACCCTCGACGTCGCTGTCGACTCGGGTTCCAGCGATACGTGGGCTGTTCAGAAAGGGTTTGTGTGTCAGGATATGGATGGCTCAGAGTTGAACAATGTAAGTGATGCCATATTGAAGACACAAGAGGAAGGGCAACAGAGCCTTGACTCACAACTGAACCTGAAGGAGCGATAGACCAATGTACTAATGTAAACACATAGTCAGCACTCTGCTCCTTCGGGCCGACGTACAATGGCACCTTTGAGGGCGATCCCATTCCTGACGTGCACTTCAATATCACCTACCGCGACGGTGAATTCGCTACAGGTCTCATGGGTTTCCAACACATCACGTTGGCCGGTCTCGACGTGCCGCACCAGCAGGTTGCGCTGGTCAACAAGTCATACTGGAACGGCGACGGTGTCTCTAGTGGCCTCATTGGTCTGGCATTTGACCTGCTTACCCACGCGTATTCTGACATCACTGGGACTTCTGAGTACTACTCGTCGATTATCACCACGATGTCCAAGAATGGCATCGTGAAGCCCGACTTATTCAGTATGGCCATGGACAGCAAGTCTTCCACAGGGCAGCTGGCTTTCGGTGGCTTACCTCCCGTTGAGACAACTGGAAAGTTTGTCAGCACGCCCATCCGAATGGCAAGTAACTTGTTCTACAACGACAACGGTTGCTCATCTGTGTCGAGTAGAAACAGAGGCTAACGGAGCACAGGTCGAGATCTACTCTAACAGACCACAGGCCAAGACGCAATACTCCTTTTATACAATCTTGCCAGACGGCTTTGTTATCAAGAACACTACATTGGCTCCCACTAGCAATGAGACGATAGCCTCTAGCAAGTGGAACACGGCTGTCTCGAAGCCGGCTGGATTCCACAACAGCACGATCCCAATCGTTGTCGACAGCGGCACGACGTTGACGTATGTGCCATCCGGTAAGTTTTTCCACATCTTGCAAGACTCCCTTTACCATTGAAGGGTTCGTGTTTTCCATCAGACTGACTCGATCTTCTATTTGCAGATATTGCCGACGCCTTTATCAGCTCGATCCCCGGCGCCTTTCCGGACATATTCTCAGGCGCATATTACGCCCCATGTAACGCCACCGTGCCCGACTTTGGCATCGTTATCAACAGCCACACCTTCTACGCCAATAAGGATGATCTTCTCGCTAGCGAAGGCGATGGTGATAGCGATTGTGTTTTGGGCGTTGCGGATGGCGGTGAGGGGCCTTACAACCTGGGCGAAACCATGATGAATAGCCTGGTGACAGTGTTTGATGTCGGGGCCGGTATGATGCGTTTCGCCCACCGCAAGTAGTAAGCGAAGCTTTAGAGAAGACCTGGTTTGCAGGCACATCATCATTCGCGTCAGCATGGCAACTAAAGAAATGTGTTAATTCATGTAACATCTGAAAGTAGAAATAAGTAATAGAGCGGTCTGAGACCAAGTTTGCCCAGATTACCGGAAGCTTATTGTATGGGTGATCTTGACAGACTGCGACGAGGGTTCCGATTTTCGTGGACTAGCATTCGGATATCTTGCTTTACACCAAATTCTTCGTCGGAGTAAGAACTTCGACTCAACTGGATTGTGCCGTCTCAAAAGGACGGGTGTCCCCACGGCGCCATATTCCCGGGGTACTAGAAGGCGGGGTGCAAGAGGGGAAAGACAGAGGAACACGGCAGCAGTTTATTTCAGATTTCCAGAATGTTTAATTTGTCAGTTAGCGGCTCTATCGCCTTTTTCCTGTGCCAGATTTAGAGCCCTCTTGGCCACTGGGGTCATCGTTTCCCCGCTACTTGCCGCGCCGAAGTCTTGCTCGGTGCTCTGCAGCTTTTCGTCATGAAATAGCACGACCGCCGAAGTCCGCCGGACAATTTGCCCACGACGTCGCATCGAGGGGGCAACTTGATGAATCGACGTTCTCATAATCACACTAGGCGGATAGTCGCTTCATATATATAGTGTCGGGAATGGTATGCATTGAACAGTATCTTGATTCAGACTACCCAGTGCGCTGGAGGCTGAATGAGATCGCTTACTCTTCTCGGGCATTCTGCAACGTCCTCAGTTAGACTTTTCCCACCCTATATAATGTGTTATCTCATCGCCGTTCTTTCTTAGGTTGTGTCTTGCCTCAAGCAAATGTTGGAGGGACACTCCTTGCGATGGGCCATCTTCAGCAGCCTTTAGCGGGCCATGGGACAATTACAACTATGCGCCCAGCTCTCGGACCATAGCTACTCAACACGTTCTCTCGTTGCCGAACGGTGACAGAATCTCGGAACTCGAGTCCCCGATTGAATTGTCTTCAGAGAGCGAAGGCCTCGTATTCGACTTCGGCACCGAGGTCGGTGGAATAGTCACGGTCGACTATGAACTTTCGGCCTTCGGCAACGCCTCTCTTGGGCTGGCATTCACAGAGACAAAGGATTACATAGGCCGGAAATTAGATAATTCCAACGGAGGAACTGGCCAGGACGTTGCCATCTCCCAAAACATCTTATCCAGCGGAGCAGGGAGCTATGTTATGCCGGACGGAAAATTACGCGGTGGTTTCCGATATCTCACGGTGTTTCTCGCGTCCTCACCTTCGAATGCTTCTCTAGAAATCCGCAACATCAGTCTCGAAATCAGTTTCCAGCCTACTTGGTCGAATCTGCGAGCCTATCAAGGGTACTTCTACTCGAGTGACGACCTTCTCACTAGAATCTGGTATAGTGGCGCATACACACTCCAGACAAATTCTGTACCAGGAAATACTGGCCGCGTCGGTACAAGCACCCTGAAAGCTGGATGGAAAAACGACGCTTTCGTCGGCCCTGGCTATAATGGTCTTTTGGACGGAGCGAAGAGAGATCGCTGGGTCTGGATTGGGGATATGGGTACCGCAGTGCCGAGCGCCTCTGTGAGCACTGGTGACATGGAAAGTACGAAGAATGCGTTGCAAGCGATATACGACAACCAAGTAAGCGTTCTTGTTTTTGCACACGGAGATTTTCTTAACCATTGTTAGGCGCCGGATGGGACTTTGCCGAAGGCTGGTCCACCGTATCCCTCCAAAGACAGCGACAGTAAGCAAAGCCCTGGAAACTCTTCAGCTTGCCATCTGCCTTGACTGACATGTTTCTTAGCATATCACCTCTGGACTTTAGTCGGCACATATAATTACTTCCTTTACACAGGCGGCGAAGAATTCCTTGCATCCATCTGGCCAAAGTATCTTAAAGCCATTGCTAATAGCAGAAGTAAGGTCAACGGAAACGGTGTGAAGAATGTGCCGGGTAGAAGGATTGGTGACGATGGACGTACTCAACGGAGCGTAGCTCAGCCAGCATACTGTGAGTGGGATTGATTCCAGGCATCGAAACGAGGCTTAGCTCACTCTCTTAGACTATATCGTGGCTTGAAAACAGGTGTAGACCTTGCTTCATGGGCTCCTGAGCTCGCGAACGCTTCCAGCTTTGAGCAGGAGTGGCATGACGCTGCCGCCGAGCTCCAGAACGCCATCATGACTAAGTTATGGGATGCAGTTAAGGGCGCTTTCAAGGAAAGCCCTGACGATACACCCTTATCCCCGCAGGATGCAAACAGCATGGCTGTCGCGCTTTCGGCCTCGTCTCCGCCGATAGCGCGGAGGCGCAACAAATATCGGACTATCTCGAGTCAAACTGGACGCCCATTGGACCCCACTGCCCGGAACTCAAGAAGAATATTTCACCATTCATCCGCAGTGTTGAAATATATACATACTTTCGCGCCGAGCGGCCTGATCGCGCCCTCAAGCTCATTCGTGATACGTGGGGTTGGTACCTGAACCATCCCAACGGGACCCAGTCCACAGTCCCGGAGGGTTACCTTGTGGATGGTACTGGGGGCTATCGTGGAGATCGAGGATGCCGGAACGACCCTTCTTATGTGTCGCATGCGCATGGATGGAGTAGCGGGCCAACATCCGCCATGACGGAGTACCTCTTGGGATTGAGAGTCATCAAGCCTTGCGGAGCCGAATGGCAGTTCAAGCCGGTGCTAAGTAAGCTCCCTAAGGCCGAGGCCGGCTTCGCGATGCCAGAGACACTCTCCTCAAAGTAGAAAAGGAGAAGAACTCGCCTATGTCAGTCATGGGCCCGGGAAAAGAATGAGGGAGGGTGTGCTGGAGTCGACCCGAAAACGACACATGCGAATCCCGAGACGAAACAGCCCTGGGATGTTGCCGAAGCCCTACCTTCCTCGACCTTCTTCCAAGCTCCAACCTCGCAAACCATCCGCGAGAGCAGATGAGGCCTCATATTGGCATGTTCAGCCCCATCGCCAAGGGTAACCAAATCTCAAAATGCAGCCCGAAAGCATCGCCGACCGAACCCGGTTCCAGGCCAAGCATCCTGTTCCTCATGCCGCCAAGTATGCGGCTTTTCCCACGGATGATGAGTTGTTGCCAAAAAGGACAGAACCTACGAACACTTTGGGCCAAAAACCGCGCGCTTCGGCGAAAGACCGGACGAAGAACGGCATGCGTGCAAACTTACCTCAAGCGGTTTCGCTTTTGCGTTTGCAACGGCTTTCGCTCGCCGGAGATGCCTTCACTCGAAGGGCGTCTTCTATGCGCGCCCCCTGTCGCGATGCGAATCCCAGACAGAATGTGGCCGTCACGAGGAAGCCTCGGTTGGTTGGTTGGTTGTATTTAATCGCCGGGACGTCCTCCTATGAGACAAAGGGCGCCCGCGTCGAGTCGAACGCTACGAAAGAGTACCTAGAAGAATAAAAAGATATTAAATATGAACACAGCTATAACCCAAATGAAACGTAACATATAATACCCCCTATCCCTCATACCCTTCCCCTTCGCCCTTCCTTTTGTCCGCTGAGCGGGATGTTCCATACGTAGAGAGACGAGATCAAGAGGCCCTAAATAGCACTATAGCCGAAGCTATAGCGACGCTGAAGGGAGCCGATCGGTCGAGTTGCTGCGTGTGTTTCCGCCGGCTGAAGCCTCGGTTGGAAAACAGCGAATACCGAACTTGCTTCTTGTACACTCTCAATTTTGTCCGACTCTCATACCTCGAAATAGAGTTCCACAAAAAGTTGAGTAACGGTGAGAGAAACGTGAAGACAGTCATGGAAACAACCTTTCAAACGGGTTCAATTAAACGACCGGCGAGTACCACTGGGATGGCGGCCAAGATAAGGAATATTTTAAACATCAATTAACCCGGAAAAAATAGACTCAACGCTAGCGAAAATTCCCCTAATTAAGTGGCGTTTCCACTGTGTCCCCCCGAAATTGACGTCATGGTACCTGTCAATAGATGAGCCAATAGAGCGAGCGCAGCAGTGGCGCACGAACCACCTCGGGTCTCACTCACGACCGCCAAGCTCAGCCAAGACTCCTTTGGACGGTCGCATTTGGCTGGGTTTTGCTGACATATTCCAGCGTTGCAACCCGCATGAACAACACGTCAAGACGTCTTGTGTCCCCTTCGCCCCGCAGATCAGACGCCGCGGCGTGGCTGCCGAGGGGTGTGTGTGTGTGTGTGTGTGTGTGTGTGTGTGTGTGTGTGTGTGTCTTGTGTGTGTGTCTTGTGTGTGGAAGATCTGGTATACTTTCTGCCACCCCAAGATTGTGTCGATGCCAGGCAATGGTTCAACCCAAGTGCGTTGTTGTATTACTACTGAAGATGGGTTGCGTTAAGGTTGTCAGGTGCTAACTCAAGTTCGACCACCACAACCCAAAATGTCACGCAGAGTTAGCTCAACGACCACAGCCAAGTGAATCGAGCCGGGCGGCGGGGGAAAGTGCAGCATCACCAAAAACAAAACTGCATCAAATGACCACAAGAAGTGAACAAAAGATTATGTGCACTCTAATGGAATTGTGTCTTCCATTCCTTCCCAAGCCATGCTGCGTGTCCTGGCAACGGAAAGGAACAACTCCCTCTAAATGTACAGAAAGGTCGAACATGAAAACGGAGTGTGAGGTTCGTCGAGGGCCGGGGGGGGGGGGATGAGGTAGGTAGAGAGGGGGGACATTATAACAATAATTTGGAGGGGGAGGGGTTTGCTTTGCCAATGCTTGTCGTTGATGTGAGATGTGGTATCGGAGCACGGGTAAGCGCTGGAGGGCGAAGGAGGTTTGACCAAAATACAAGCGAAGAACCACCACCACTACTACAACCACGCCCGACCTTTGGAGACTCGTCTGGTGTCCACCGTGCCCATCGTAGTTCGAACAACAACCCAAAGGAGAAAAAAAGAAACACCAGAACACTTTTTTGTCGTTGACCCGAAAGGGAAATTATGAGGCTTGCCGTCAGTAGGGTTCCCTGTTTTCTGTCGTCGTCGGCAGCGCCTTTGTCTCCGTCATGATTCCTCGGTTGTCGTCGTACGCGAATAAGCAAAGAGAACTTGGAGGGTTCCGTTACGAGAGCTCCTGGACGCAGGCTTGGACCTGAGCATCGCAGTCGGATGTGGAAGCCCCGTTACCCTGTCCACCGTTGATGGCATTGAAACAGGAATTCCGCTGAATGTCGCAAGCACGCTGCACGGCTGTGGCCTTGGAGGTGAAAGAGTTGCCGTTGACAGAGAAGGGCCGAGTGCTATCGCCCGAGTCCGTGACCGCCGGGGCCGCGAGCCCGAGAATGGCATTCGACTTCGCGCCTCCCTTGCCGCCAACAGATCCGGAAGAGTTACCGTTGCCGTTTCCACCGGATCCGTTGCCGCCGTTGGTATTGCCGGAAGCACCTCCTGTCTGAGTCGGCGTCGCCGCCGACGAGGCCACCAAGGATGTCGCCGAAGCGGCGGGTTTACTGGCGGCGTCCCCGTCCTGACCGGACGTGTTAGCATCAGGTGTACCTTGAGAATTCTGTCCGGACTGGGTCTGTGAGGTGGCCGCACCAGGGGTACCGAATCCAGGGAAAGGGGGGGCACCACCAAAGGGGTTGCCGCCGCCAGGGAATTGACCAGCATTGCCTCCGCCAGGGAATCCTCCTGGGAAGGCTTGGGAATGGGGGTTAGCGCGAGGGTGCGATTGTTGAGGAGGGGGTTGAGAGGGAGAAAAGAAAAGCAGCCATTGACTTAGTGATGCGATGAAAAGGGGGGTTCTAAGGCGTTGCTTCATTGGCTTTACCTTGACCGGCGCCTCGTCCCGCACCACCCGCGGCGCCACCGCCGCCTCGGTTTCCGGCGTTTTGCTTACCTCCTTTGTTTCCGCCGTCTGTATAGATCGTCA
This sequence comes from Colletotrichum sansevieriae, assembly GCA_026260285.1. Lineage (NCBI taxonomy): Eukaryota > Fungi > Ascomycota > Sordariomycetes > Glomerellales > Glomerellaceae > Colletotrichum > Colletotrichum sansevieriae. The sequence goes on along the minus strand of JAOQIF010000634.1, from coordinate 20,269 downwards.
GCATAGAGCGAGTGAGGTAATTCGGGACACTTACTTTTACCTTGGTTCTGGTTCTGGCCTTGTTTCTGGCCGTTGTTCTGGTCTGCTATTCTGTTAGCACCAGCGTTGATGTAGAATCTGGAAAGCGACATACTCTGGCCATTGTTACCGCCGTTGTTGCCGCCGTTGTTACCGCCGTTGTTGCCGCCGTTGTTACCGCCGTTGTTACCGCCGTTGTTACCGCCGTTGTTGTTGCCTCCATTGTTGTTGTTGTTGTTGTTGTTGCCGTTTCCACCAACGGTAAATTTGTTGCAATCGTCCTGAGCACCACGCTGGGCGACGGGCATCAGAACAGGCTGATGGTTGGAAGCAGACGACATAGTGCAGACGCGGTAGTTGCCAGCGGGGAGACCTCCAGTGACAGTGGCCTTCAGGTTTCCGTTGCCATCGCCGGCGTCATTGATACCCTTGAAGAAGACGAACTTGGAAGCGTCGAGGGGCTGACTGGGAGTGAGGGAGTTACCCATGTCCTGGATGGTGACGTGGACGTGACCGATGATCTCGTTCTGGCCGTTGACGTCCTGGGGAGCGGAGTAGTAGGTGGCCTGAGCGTCGGTGAAAGAACCGGCAGCGAGGTTGTTGATCTTGAGCTTGACATCGAAGTCCTTGTTGGCCTCGATGTTGCCGTTGTGAGGGGGGTTTTGAAGTACGGTAGACACCATCTTGTTGTTAGGAGGGATCTTGCCCATGACAATACCGTTGCAGGATCCAGCGGTGATCTGCTTGCCGTCTGTTTTCGTCTGCTGGTCGCAGAAGTTGATGAAGTTGGCTTTGTCACTGTCCGAGATGATTAGCACATCTTCCATCCGCTAAACAGTTCCGCTCTACTCACGTGGCGGACTGAGCCTGCTGAGCGGCGGGCTTTCCAGCCGACTGCGAACCCTTCTGGACGTTGTTCGGATCCAAACACAGCCCATTGTTTCCACCACCATTGTTGTTGTTGTTGTTGTTGTTGTTGTTGTTGTTGTTGTTGTTACCGCCATTTTTTCCACCATTGTTTCCACCGCGCTGTTGACGCTTGGCTAGAGCGGCGCTCAGAGGCGAGTCAATGTCCATGAAGGTGACAGAGGCCTCGACGACGGCCATACCCGCGAGGGCTGCAACAATGTTCTTAATCTGCATCTTGGTCTCGTAAGATCTGCCGATTCGAGGTATTCAAGGGAGTTGTTCGACCAAGTAACTCTCAATAAGATACTATAATTTTCGTTTGAAAGGTTGGTTCCAGACCGAAGAGAGAACAAGAGTAGAGTACGAAAGGAACGGTCACAGACACCAGATTGCGGAGCAGAGCTAGAAAGAAATGAATGACTGAATGTGAAGACACACTCCCAGCGTGAGGCAACAGGAAGAATGAAAATAAAGGTGGAAGGTCGAAAGGAATGGTCGAAGCTGAGTGACTAACGGGTTAAGAAGGGGAGAGCGGGAGCAAAATAGCCTGGCAATGCCAAGATATGAAGTCTTATATGCGCAGGGCAGTGGTTGCAGGCTGCTGCCGGTAAGACCAGGGTGCCGGGTGCCGTGCGGACAGAGACAGGCACCCCTGGGAGGGCTTGGGAGGAGGAATCGTCTCCACGAGTCCAAAACGCGGCGCAGGGTAGGTTTGGAGGGCGGGCGAGGAAGACGAGGGCTACCTCGTCGTCCGTACACTAGAGAGTGCAGGCTGGTTGACAGGAGGGGACAGAGGAGAGAGGGGGCGAGGGAGCAACAGACTGTGCACCTCAAACGAAGAACCAGGGCCCGGGAGGGTGATCACATGGATGCTTCTTAGCTTCTTAGTATCCGATCACCCTACAAACCCATGGCTTAGTACGGCAAACTTGAGAAGAATGACGAGCCAGGGCGTGGGAGACATGGCTGGGGGGTTTCTTCTAGCAAGACGAGAGCGAAGGAGCAACACTCGGGACTGAATGAAGGCATCGAACGAACTAGCACGGCATCTATCTGATGAGATGGGATGCGACAGCTAGTTGGCAGGGAAGAAGGGCTCCAGGAAGAGAGTTGAGAAACAACTGACAGGGCTACTGACAGGGGGTTCAGGACATAGGAGACGAGGAAGTGCAGCCAGAGTGCAAGAGATCTGAGCTTTGACATGGGTACTGCCGTAATTCTGCCAAAGTATGGGACTGGAAGGGCGACAAAGTTACACGTGTATTACTCAGACTCGATTGCTACGATCTTAGGAGGAGGAGAGGGTATGCCGAGTACAGCGCAAGGTACGGCGAGGTAGGTTGAGGTAGGACAAACCCCTGTCCATGTCCGAACGTGGGCCATCGAAGCCAATGACGGTGGACGAGGTGCTTGACGGACAGTTCCCTACTCAACCGGAACAGGCAGGATGGCAGATAGCAGGTAGCAAGTAACGAGATGGGGGAGGGGAGGGAGTACAGGAACTTGAGTCGAACGGTGCGGCAGAAGGAGCTCAGCCGTCCTCAGTTGTGGTTTGGGTCCCGTCGTTCACTATCTGACACTAGGGATGAGTTGACAGCAGACGGAAGGTGAAGGCGACCCAAGAGACGGCGGCACACTGCACAGACACAGGCGCAGGCACAGAGAGGAGACGAAGGAGAGAAAAGAAGGAGACGTTTTGGCTGTGGTGATGTCTGATGCGGCTCCTTTCGTCGCAGAATCGGGTCAAAGGGGCCCCATGAGGCCCCGGCGCGGCTTAGCGAGCCAATGAGGGGACGATTAAGCGCGGACACCAGGCACTTGGCGTTTCGCCCGAGGCGTCGATGAAGCGAAACGAGACACTGGACGATATCCCTCCCGCCACTTTAGCTAACCTTATGTGACCTTAAGCGCGGCGCCTATTTTGTTCCCTCTTAGTACAGATCTCGAGTCTTGAGTGGACTGGATTGTTAACTGACACTTGCCTCTGGAGATCGGCCGTCTGGGCGCTGTCGCCGCCTCCTTCTTCGCAATTTCCTTTTACCTCAGCAGACTTGACAGCTATCCAATCGCACTTGTCAACCGTGTTGCGCTGAGACGAATACAACCCGGGGGAATGCTGCACCCGAAGTAAAGCTACGACTACCAACCAACGTGCCTGTACAGATACTACACCTCCAGATATCTTCCTTGCCTTCAGCAACTTAATTTCTGAATCGCCGTCGTGGTTAGCTGCTCAAGCTAAGCCTCGAGGGATCGCCTATGATTTACATCCGGACACCGGCTCCCCTCAGTTCCAATGACGCCCGGACTGCTGACGCGCGGGACATACGTACACTGACCGTGGTTGAGAAGCTTTTGATGAACGTGAAGGGTTCTGCTTATTAACGTTACCGGTTTGGCGATCGCTTGTGCCGCTCTGTTTATGGGTTTCCCGAGTCTTTTCTGCGATGGTATTGGTTTCTGTGGCGCTTTGCGGATACCCGCGACACGCAGCGGTCTCAGTCTTGGCCGGAGGAAAGCGGCAACTGGATGATTGGCAGCGGAACGGTCTGGACGGCTAGGGCGGAGCCCTTAACGGGCGAGACACGGCTCTGTTAGTGCGACTGACGGCCTGTCACACGAATTTAAGCCATAACATGAACGCCCGCCGACCGATCGCATTGCGTTTTGTTCCACAGAAAAGCTTGCTCCTATGGACTCAGAGTATCGTGTTCCTCCTCGCATCGCGACCTTTTCCTTGTCGAGGCGTCCACGGGTGGCGGTCCTAGGTCCACGGAGACGATGGGGGCGCAGGGCCGTCGAGTCAAGTCGGCGGCTGGCGGCACGATGCCTGATATCCTGTGGGAAGTACCTACGTGCGTCCGGAGATGCACGGATAACCGGACTGGTGCAGGTGCCAGGAGGAGCAAACAGCAAAAAATGTTCTGCGATGCGGTGCGAAGCCGTATGGTGTAATGCAATGCCCTGCGACGCCCTGCGATGCTCTGCGCGCGCAACACTGAAGGCATCAAACAACCAGCAAACCTAATCTCCTGGACCTCAAGTTCGGATGACGGCAAGGCCCCTGGTCCGACTAACCCGCTGAGTTCTCCTGTGTCTGTGTGAGAAAGGGGAAGAAAGAAGAAGAAGAAAAAAGCTTTAGCCATGAGATAATTCCAAGCAGAGACGGGAAACAGGGACTTTCCGGGCATCCCTCTGGAGGAGATTCCTGAAGGTGCCTGCCTACCTTAGGTCCTCCACCGTAGAGCACCTTACCTCTCCCTCCCCTTACTAGTACACTCGGCAGTGGCCCAGCCGCGGAGATCTCAAGTCTCCACAAATCTGTCCATGAGGCTAGTCGGAAAGAGGGAAGGCGCCAAACCCCTCTTCCCTTAACCACTTTTAAGGTTGCCTGTAGCATCCCGTGATTCCCGTCCGCTAGGACCCCGCCCCGCCTTTGCAGCCCTTGACCTACTTCAGTACTAGGTACCTTACCCCAAGGCACCTTGGGTAGTGTAGGCACCTCAGTTCTTGGCGATTTTTTTCCTCTGCCTTCTATTAAGTTGCCAGGTACCTACCTCGAAGCATTTCCGGAGACCGGACGACAGTGATGTCGCTACCGTAGGTATTGGACAACCCACCGCGCCGCCACCCTGCTTGAGCCGTCCGAGGAAACTCAATCTGATCTTCCTCATGGCCAACCCCTGGACGACAAGATGCTTATCCATGAGATGTTGGTTTCGATTTTTATCTCGTCCGGTATTTCCTCGTGTCAACACGTCGTAGACGAGTCGAGATGTTGCCTTTTTCGGGCTGTTCTGGTTCTGAATTCGCACTCTATCGGGCATTCTTAGACGTTTCCCGAGTCTAATGCGGTTATTCGGCCACTAAGGTTATACACAATGCACGTGTGCAACTTTGGCGTCAATGAGTCTTGCGTCCCCGCGGATATGCATTTCCGTACAAGCTCGTTTGCCTGTCGTGAACGCCGTAGACTGCTTGGAGCCGACAGCCGGCGTGGGCCATGGGGACGGGCGGTCTTTCTCCCCGATGGCAATCCCATGCCGCGACCAATGCGAAATACGAGCCGTGTCTTGCTGAAATCCACGGCTCGTCGGCTCGCTTGAGGAAATGTCCACCTTGTTGCACACACCAATACACCAAGCCCTCGGCACACGGCAGGCTGGTGTGCCTCCCTCCCATCTTGCTCTCATCGCCATCCCGCACCAAAGCAGATTTTCCCCCGTTGGGAGCCTCCGAAATGCAGGAACAGTCAATCAGAAGGCTGGCTGGTGACTCAAGTGGTTGGTTGCTTAATCCTGATCCCGTCGTTTGACCCACGGATCCGGTTTGCCGATGCTACTCCAGACGGCAGCCCCTGTCAGATACACCTCCTCCAGCATCTCAAATGTTATCGCGACAGGGGCTCCACTGTTACTGCCCTATGCGACTTCAGCTCACCCTGGTAACAGTGGTCTCCCTGCCATGCTAACACATGAGATGCCAGAGGAGGTGTAGGTGGGCTGGTCTTTACCAAGGGGGCGCGCTATTCTGTGACACGAGGCTGAGTTTGAAGCCTGTGCCAAAAATCCAATGGTGAAACATGTTCACCTCAACTTTCTGCCCGTCTTGTCACTTATGTCAACCGACCCAACTTCGATTCCACCACGCTTCTGTGGTCACCATCTGCAGGCATCTTCCTCGGACTCGAGCCGCAGCCCTGCCTTTCATCCCAGCTCGGAATGATGATTCGAAACTCGTAAACTGTCGGAGGAGCCTTCGCCTACGCCAAACGGCAAGAGCATGGACCACAACCCCAACTATCAACATGTGATGCGATGGCCAGAAGCCGTGCCAATCCCGCTCTGCCCTCCTGCCACCAGCCAATCCATTTCGCTCTACGTACTGAGGTTGCCCTTTCGCCTGAACTTGGACTCTCGGCAAGCCCTGTCATCGACCTCATCTTCTTAGACGTCACCTATCATCCCAAATGCCACACAAACCCCTCTGTCACGGCTAGACTTGAAAATCAAGTTCATCAACTGAAGAACGGATTTCAAATCCCCCACCGGACTGCACGTCCAAGTCACGCCACTTTCGCAGGCCCAGGAAATGTTTGCCGAGCGTCGCCCTGGGAAACATTCTTCCCATGGTAATCAAACGTCTCTTCGCCGTTCGTAGTCCGGCCAAAAATACGACACGTCCGGCATGATATCCTGCTTCCGCAACGCCGGAGGCGCCTACTACCTTCTCCGGTCCGTGAACCGCCGCCTGGCGCGTTCCGCTGTGGCAGGCCGTTACCTTACTCCAACCCAGCTGTCAAAATCTTGGCAAGCCATGATCGATCGAGTTTGGCCATCTTCATTAGGCCTGCGTTCAAGAGGTCGCCATGCGGCCGACGTAATACCTTGTGCATCTGTGCGGAAATACCACGGTGCGGAGTTAAGGCAGCGCATAATTCAAATCAACTACGGCCCCCAACGAAGCCAAGCTTTGGCTGCCTCCAAAACCGTCTTGTCCTGCGGGAGAAACGAGGGGATCTACTTGTATAGAAACTGGAAGGAGGGGGCACAATCGACGGAACATGCTTGGCGTCTCATCTCTCACAATTCCTCCGAGCCCATGTCGGTAGCTCCCACGTCGGCGCCCTGACTCCTCCCCGTGGTCGCTTGAGCATACGCGGCCGCAATGAGGTCAAGCCAAGCCGCCATTCTCACTCCCGCGCGAGCGACCTGGAGCTCGATGACCGGCGCCGCCTTCTGGAAGTACTCATCGCCGAGCTCCTGACCGGCGATCGCACGCGGGCCCTCTGGGAACACTGCAGAGTAAGAACAAGCTTAAGTCAGTTTCGACGTTACGACCGAACACACGGGTTGTGGGTGTCCGGGCCTGGTTCTTCGGGGGATCGACATACCGTGGGTGCAGACGAAGGCGTTGCCCTCACTCGACCAGCGCAGGCCTGTGGCCTTTACGTCGCTGAAGTCGAGGCTCTCCAGCCAGCCATCTCTCTGCGATGCGAACTTTCCCGTCTTAATTTCGTCCGTCAACTCGTCCGCCCAGCGCTTCGCGTTGTCGTACGGCCTGCGGCGAGCACCCCCGATCAGCTTTTCGGCGATGGAGCTGTCCCAGACATGGTGCAGGTTGAAATCGGTCCCGTACCACTTGACGTGGATGCCATTGCCGCCTCGGGCGACGTCTTCATTGTGCAGGGGCTGGTGGATGTCGCCGATGAAATGAACGACGAAGCGGGTGGCCTGGTTGCGTTCCCAGCCGTTCAGACTCGGGTCGAGGGCTCGGGCAGTGTAGTTCGCCAGCGCCGTCACTACGCAGCCCTCAGCCTTGCAGTCTCTCTCGAAATCGACGCCGCAGTAGTCAGGCGGGCTGTCATGGGCGTCAATAAAGTGGAATGGGCCCGTGAAATGCCCCCATCTGGTATAACGGATGGTGTCGGCCCAGGTAGCGATGCCAGCAAGGTAATGCCCGGTATCGTTGCGCAGCAAGCCTTGGAAGAAGGCTTCGGTGGTGTTGGCTACGAAGTGGCTAGCGATGTACGCCGTCGTAATGTGACCCAAACCTACGGCGGGAGCTTGTTAGCGGCGGAGGTGAGTCCGGGCTGAACACGGCATCGGCGACAATGAGAAACCCTCGAAGACAAGCCGGCCGTTCGTGATGACTTACTCCCCCACGCCGAGACTGCAGGCAACGATGCACTGAGCAGCGCAGCGGCAATGGACACTCTCATACTGGCGATCAATGGCTATTACTAGGTAAATATTGAGTCACTGGAAATGTTGAATAAGGAAGGCTCGCGATACCGGTCGCAGCAAAACGGTCAGGATCGCAAAGCTGGCAAACCGGAAGACAAATTGCGGCGCATGGGATTTAACCAGAGATCAAGCGATGACGACGATGGAAACGACGCGGTGTTAAATGGCGACGCGTGCTCGGGTCACCAGCGCATCTGCATCGCCCCCTTGTCGACAGGCCGCTGTCCAAGGCCAGGTGAGTTGGCCGAGGAACGGCGCTCCTGTCCACTCGTTCGGGCACCTGCAGGCTGCAGCTGTAGCGCGGCTCACCCACACTTCACCAGCCGTGCCTCAGTGGATGCCGTCTTACCTCCGGAAGGGATCTGGTGGCGGTGCGACTCACGAGATGATACACGTGAGCTTTTGCCCGATAAATGTCCGGTGACCGAGTTGAATTACCATGACAGTCTCCCATTGGTCACCGGCCATTGGTGAGATCAGAAAAGATCAACAGGCTTTGGACTTCGGATAACCTTTAGGTCAGCATCGCAAATGCATTCGGACGCACGCCAGGGCGGTAAGGTAAGCTTCTTTTCTTCAGAACATAGTACTTTGAGTCCAAACAGTTCTTCAACTTGCATCTCAGCTCTGCTTTCATTGTCAGCCATGACCAAATGAAGCCTGTTTATTGGCGTTCACAGCTCAGCTCCTTCCAAAAAGTGACCCTCAGAGAGAAAAAGTGGCGGTAAACCCGCCTCATTCAGGTTTTTTCTGGAGTCATGCTCATTCTCGACCCCACTATTTGCCCTCTTTGGCCCATCGCCAAGGTTTTCTCAACCCATCGGCTATGTCATGCAGGGTCCCGTTCCTTATCTCTGGGCTTGACCGCATCCGATAAGAGATAACGGCGCCGCGAAAAGGCTCTGGTTGGACGCCTGGCACCCACCACCCCCCGGCCGGGGTTATCAATTCCTTCCCATCCATCCATCCCGCTTGATCTATGTATTTCCCCAGCCCACTTGACTGACGACAAAAGGCACCTCGTCTGCTTGTGCCCCCCTCTCCTCATACCGCTCCTCCTCCGCAGACGTCCTGCCAGTCCCTCATCAGTTCAATTCGACCTAGGCGGCTTCTATCAGTATGGCTTCCTTCGCCGTCACGGCATACGCCACCTTATCGCAGACCCCCAAAGTAGAGGATGTCTTATCTGGGATCTTTGGCAGCATTAGCTTGACCGCCTGGATCTGCCTTCTCGTGAGTCTTTCTGGAAATCCTACGAGCAAGTGAGCTTCCAATCTCGAGGCACCGATTTACTGAACTTGTCGCGCATAGCTTCCTCAGCTTATCGCAAACTACAAATCGCAAAGCGCCGATGGCCTTTCCATGGGCTTCCTCATCATCTGGCTTCTTGGTGATGTGACAAACCTTCTGGGTACGTACGCAAATACTCGCCACACCATCTCGTTTGAATATTCAGCGAAGCTTGAATTTCAATGCTATGCGCCGCGATATCTTCACCCTCGCCAACCTCCTAGACCCTTACCGAAAGTTTCTTCAGCTTTGACGAACCAACTGACTCAAATCTTCTCAGGCGCCCTCTTCACCCACCTCGCGCCGACAGCAGTCGCCCTCGCTTCCTACTTCTGCCTCGCCGACCTCATCCTAATCTCCCAATGCGTCTATTACAACACCAGAAACGCCCGCCGCAACGCTCGCCGCCGCTCCTCCTCCGCCGCCGTCACCGCAACCGGCGCGACCCCCACCGAAGACGAGCCCCTCCTCGCCCGCCGTCGCAGTTCCTCTGCAGGCCTACCTGGCTCGCACCGGCGTCATGCCGTGCACCGCGAGAGCTCCCTCGACCCATTGAGGAAGATGGTCACCGGCGAGGACGAGACGCCTGACAGCAACCCATGGCTGCATAACACGCTCAGCATCCTCGCTGTGTATCTTGTTGGTGCGGCGGGCTGGTTCATCAGTTACAAGGTCGGGGCGTGGGATTCACCTGATGCGGAGATTGGCGCGCCGGAGGAGGCTGCTGGCGTGCTTGAGCAGGTGGGCTTGGGCTTGGGGTATATCTCGGCCATTTGCTACCTTTGCGCGCGCATTCCGCAGATCATCAAGAACTACAGGGAGAAGTCTTGTGAAGGTACGGTTCTGTCGCGTTTTCACCGGGAAAGATGCATAAGTGTTAATCTTTGCGGCAGGTCTTGCGCTTCTCTTTTTCCTCCTCTCGCTCACTGGCAACCTGACCTACGGCGCCAGCTTGGTCGCGTATAAGCAGGACAAAGACTACCTCCTCAACGCGCTGCCCTGGCTTCTCGGCTCCCTGGGCACGATTGCTGAGGACTTTATCATCTTCGCGCAGTTCCACATGTACACCCCGCGCCTGGAGTCTAAGGTTCCGGACCAGGCGTAACGGAGGAATCTAGACGTCTCTGAACCCCGGTGGTGAGGAATTCTTCACCGCATCTCAGAGACGATGAGAAGCATTTGAACATGAATCACGGGGTCTCGGATTGTGACGTAGTATCTAAAAGGGGCTCCATGCTGCCACTCGCGAATTTGCATTTTTGGGGGCTGGGTTGTATCATTTTGGTTGAATTTCAGGAGTTGGGAGTTAAAGTCATCATGGGTTAAGTATCTGCATGTCGCGTCGCACATTGCGTCGGCGCTTTTTCGTTTGCCTATAAGACATCATTGCATACGTGGAGTAAACGCGATTGACCCCGTTCATTAGTTCTCGAATGACCTAATCTTTTCTACCGGTGATATAAGAGTTTCGGACCGTACGGAGTGCTTTCTGCGGTTCCGGATCGGGTACCTCATCTTCCACGTGACAGAGTTGGACATCCTTGACTACGCAACTCTGATGAGCGCACGCAAAAACCCGCGGAAGGAATACAGCAGGTTTCTGGTTTCAATGTTTGTGAGCTTTCCGTGGTATGACTGGGAACTGCATAAGGAGGCTTCCACGCAGCATCTTATATCACCCGAAAGCAGCAATCCGATCCAAGCTTAGCTTTGACTACAGAGCGCAGAAAGAATTACGTTACCGTTCAACTTTGAGACTCCTTGCAGGTCGAGGTTGCGTGAAGCCGTGTAAGTCGATATTTCCCCGAATCCATGTGGTTGAGGAAAACAGTCTGGCCGGCCTCCGTGCAGCATCGGAGTAACCGACAGCACAAGACTTCGTAAAGGTCGGATCACCCAAAGCTGATTTTTCCGGCAGTGGTGTTTTGGGACGCCCAAGTTACCATTCAAGACCTCACTGGATGATGCTGGAGAAAAGTGATGAAACGCGACGACGCCGTCGGGCTCGGGCCCGAAGCCGAAGTCCATGCGGCGTTCATCCTTGTTGGTTCGGCCGCAAACATTGACTTTCTGAGGGATCCAGGTCCTGTGAGCCTGCATCTCGCCGATTCAACCGGGCATGGAAATCGGCATGGAGTTCCGCGGTACTCAGGCTTCGTGTGGTCGTGCGCGATATGGCCCGAGATGATCATCTCCTCGGCCTCGCACCCGGGTTGGAAACATGCATCCGGGGAAAGCTCAACGCCTCAATGACACGAGTGAATCCCAAAACCAAGAACTCTATTGGCCACGAACATCGACCATTGGCTTCTTACTAGGTGATAGTCTGTGACTTGATTCGAAAATTAATCAGCAACCCCTGAAAGTGTTGCAATCACGAATGACCATTTCTGCTTCCCGGATGTTCTCCATGGACATGATTCATCCTCTGCATGGCGATTCACTATCACTGTTTCATTCAACCCATCGCCTCCCTCGATACCCTGTCCCCCCGTCACCCACGTCCGAGCCGCGTATCCACACGTGCCGCACCGTAGTGCTTCAAGAAACGACCCCAAATCCGCGCGTTCTTCTCGCTCTTCGCAATAGGCCACAGCACCCGGCCGGCTCCGCCCTCCCAGCCGATGGGTCGCTCACCACCGAACGAGAGTTCAAACTCGGGAGCAGCACTCATGTAGCCGGGGTCCACTGTATTCATGGCCACCTTGTACCTCCTCCAAGTCGTGCTTGCCTCGGTCTCGGTGATCATGTTGAGGCCAGCTTTCGACATGTTGGTATGCACATGCTTGCCTGCTTTGGCAGAGCCGCGTCGGTCCGACTCGAATATTCCCTCTCTGGAAGACACATTGACAATGTGACCGCCCTGCGCCATCCGAGGCAGCAGCTCCCGGATCAGGATCAGGGGTACGAAGGTGTTGACGCTATGGGCGGTAATGATGTCCTCATACGGTATCATGGAGAGCGATTGCGCCCAAGAAGACTCGCCCGTTGACTTTGATACCTGCAATTCAGACATCGGACCGTTGAGAGAGTTCTCAGGAGACGCGTGTCCTTCAAGAAGACCAGTACCCCCGCTGGTGATTGAACCCGCAGGAGCGCTACCGCGAATTCGGGCAGTGTATCCCTGGCGTATCACAACGTTCTCGTCTGCTTCTTCAACCTTTGGCCCCGCAAGCAGCCTCTGCTCTCGTTCGATGGCTGTCTGCTCCTTCTCGATGGAATCAGTCAACGTCTGAGCAGCGTTGTTGATCAAGATATCCAACTTCCTATTCTCTTGCTGCAGGATCATCTTGGCAGCTTCGACTAAGGCGAACGCATCTTTTGCCGAACGGAAATCTGCCCCCATGATTCTCAGTCGCGTTGCCCAGGTAGAGTAGTCAGACTCTCTCTGATAACGGCTGAGGGCATCCTCAGGGTATCGTGACGACGCAGTGACGAAGGCACCGCACCGGAGAAGTCGCAATGCGGTGTGATACCCCAAGTTGATCCGTCCGCCAGTGACAAGAGCAGTCCTGCCGACGAGAGACAAGTTTTGCGGGAGTGACAGAGCTCTCTCGGCCAAATTGAAGTCTCCGCACGGGACGCACATGGCTTTCAAGGGTCTTGTGGGGAAGATTGAGATCCATGTGGCAGATGTAGCACTTCCGCGAACGCTGCGACTCGTAAGACTGAACCTCGGCCTGACCGTCAACCGCTTCAACCTGTGGTGCTTTCGAGAGCTGGTTCTTGATGGTCTCAAGCATTTGCTCGTATAGCGTCTGACGCACGCTGACGTGTAGCGAATCGTCTTTCCAGATATACTTGGCGATCTCTTTGGCGCGTGACGAAGTGAAATCGGGCATGTACAGAGCAGCGAGGCTAGGTAGATCGGAAGTGCCCCCTTGCTTCGAAATTTCAAGGTCCGCTCGGAGATGCTCCGCGACTGATTCAGCTGGGGATTTTTGAACAAAGTCTTGAAAGTCTTACGCCTCTAGAATCAAGCCTTTACCGGCTGGTACGAAAGCGGCTCCGGTCTCGGACGCCTCCAAGTTTTGGATGGCCGGTATGTCCTGCACGCCGTCTGGCTGAATTGCTGTTGATCTCTTGAAGTCTGCTGCCAGCCGGGGAAACTCGACCTCCATCCGTTTGACACAACGAAGAAAGGCTTCGAGCCATTCAAGCTCTTGCAGTGTGCTTGGATACCCCTTTTGTCGATGTTCCAACGTATCATGGACAATCTGTCTACAGGACGCAGTTAGACGCACAGGCAGGGGTTCGTCAGCGGTGTAGATCGTTCTCATGCCGTCTCTCGCCTTGCGGAGGTCGTCTCCGAACTCCGCGTCGCCATAGCCCTCGTATTTCGCTGTTGTCTGTTCATTCTTGGCTTTCGTCGTCTCCATCGCGACTTGCTGGGCGACGGCGCGGAACAACTGGAAGCACCAGTCGTAGGGTACCAGGACCGTATGAGCATAGCGGAAGCAGAACGCCGCGGCTCTCAGCTTGCGAGCGCGGGATCGAAGATTATCAGGGACGTGGCGAAAGTTTACAGGCGGGTCGTAGGGCCCGTACGGTACTCTCAGATATGTCGGAAAGAGGTCGTAGAGTTCCGCCAAACGACGAAGCTCCGCCGCCTTTGTATCAAAAAGAGTTCGGTGCGCCGCCCTGAGCTGCGGAACAATCTTCATGCAGTCATCGGCTGTCAGCTTCTCCGTCCAGTCCTTTTCGTCATCTAACGGTCGCCAAGTGACTGGTAGATCCTGGGGTGCGGGTAGATATTTGCACACTGCCTTCAATCTTGATGAAGGGTTGCATCGAAATTGCTCGAGGTTGATGAACTTTTCGATGAAGTAATACTTCAGATCAAACTCGAGCTGCTTCTCGAGCCAATTCTGGTCGGTCCCCTCATAACAACGAGGAGGGATTTCTTCGTCGAGATACCATGGCTTGCAGTGGTTGCTGTGAATCGGCAGCTTGCCCTCTGACAGCATGGAAGTTTGGTTGAAGGCGAGCCATAGAGCCGCGACCCGACGAATATCGCAGCCTCTGAGCACTTTCCAAGCCTTGCTCTTGCCAATAGCAACTTCGAGTGCCGAGCCTGATACCGTTGTTGACAATAAGTCAAGCACGCGGTGGAGGGGTAAGTCGGCAATGACAGGTTCGATCAGCTCGACCGGCGTCACCGAAAGATGGCTTGCAATCTTCAAGATGCGCTTCGGTAGTATGTCATGCATCGTTGTTGGTGTTGAGGATGTCATGCCTAGCCTGTTGCCTCGGGTGTGGAAGGTACGTAATCGAGAGCTGAGACTTCTGGTTTGAGAAGGGGGAAATGCGAGTTCAGCCTGCCCGCGGACACTTTAATATAGTCAAGCGAGGAATAGAAATACGCATGCCACTCAAGGTTATTCGTGAGTCACCGTTAAACGTTATTGGAAGTCAGCCAAGGCTCACTCAACCCTTGATCTTTAGTGGAACCAGCCACACAGCCACTGCAGTCCGATCCCAGGCAGCAGCTGTTGGCAGATCGCATCTCCGAAACATCAGGCCACTGTATCAGACTTTTGTATCATTATTGCTGATTCAATCTCTGAGAGAACTAGACGCCTTTTTCTTCTATGACTTAGTATTTCTCCGTGACTCGACACTTGTTAAGCAATTGCTCTTGGATTGATCGCATTCTAACCCAAGTTGAAGGCGAAGTATAACGCTCTGACCGTGAATCAAGAAACTCACAATAAACCCATTTACTAGCAGGTAGGATCAAGGTCTGCCGTAATGGTCCACCGAAACTGAATTGAGGTGGTCGATTCAACAGCCATACTCCGTAGTGGCATCTTTGCCGCAGCAGAGTAATGGAGCATTGAGAATGATTCGAGGCTCGCAAAACATAGACTATGGTAAATTTTCAATCAGGTGCCATTTCATAATTTGGTTTACGAGAAGCCTCGACTAATATGTACTATCCCATGGGGGTTTCCTACTTTATGCCGCTCAAGCCGACTGCGTCTGAAGTGCAAACAAACAACCCCAGTAACTTCTTAAAATTCCAACATAATTGATACCATATTATTTATATTATTTTGCTGACTGAAACTTCCACAGAAGCCGTTTTGGGCGGCAGCTTTGAAAATAAAGAGCACAACGTTATTACCGATGAGTGAGAATCGAGGTGGTGAGGGACCTTTATGTACCGCTCTCACTACCCTTCCATCACATACGACCATACCCATTGGAAAACTCGGGATCCCGTCCGCTCTCCCTTAGATAAGCTTATAAGGGCAGGTATTCAAGCCGGGTCGTGGTCAACCACCGAGAAATAATAGGTTCCGTTTTATACAGATACAATACCTATAAACCGCTTAACCGTTTCTAACTATTTCCTGCCATATCTACTTGCTATTATAAACTAGTATAGTGCAGAGTAATAGAGTTAGTATAGTTAGGTCTAGCTAAGGTTAAATATTCTTCTCTAGCTCTTTATCCTACTATAAGGGGCCAGAGGGCTTATCTTAGGGCTACTTAGTACCTCTTTATATCTCATAACTCCTCTAGACTACTTTAACTTAGCTTATTAAGCTCTTTTCTTCATAATCTTATCTTAGCCTATAATATAATCCCCCTTCTTTAAACTAGTCTATTCTTAGATTAAGTTACTTTATAATTATCTAGAGGATATTTAATAATTCTTTACATATTATTTTAATTCTTAGTTTTTATAGTTTTAGAATTTAATATCCATTATTCTAGCTATATAAGTCTTCTTTAAATAGCTAGGTAGTTTAGAGAATGAATAAGCTAATAGTAAAGTACCTGTTCTCTACTCTAGCTACTCTTATAGCTTTTATATCTAGGTATTAAGGGATTTTATAGCTTAGAGGAATAATAAGTTAATAATAGAGCTATTATTCGCTACTCTAACTACTCCTATAGCTTTTATTTATAAAGTTAGAGCTACCTAGTAGTTATTTAGATAATTATAACTAAATACTCTCCTAGAGGTTACTCTTTTTTCTAAGGGAGGATATTAAAATATATTATTTTCTAAGCTTATGATTATTATTTTAGATTTACTCTCTAAATTGTTATAGTTTCCATTTATTATTATAATTTTAAGGCTTTTATAAGGCTAATAAAGATATACTCCCTCTAGGGATAGAAAAGGTCTTTATTATAATATAGGGAGTTATTAGTAGTTATCTAATAGCTACTTAATATTTTCCCTTACTTAATAAAGTTAAATAATATAATAATCTAGATATTATTCTTTTTTAGCTACATAAAAAGCTAGTTTTTAATATTAAATTAAAAATATATAAATATTATTTAAAAATCCCGCCCTACTAAAATCTCTCCTTCTTACCTCTTTAGATTTGTAATATTAATACTACTACTACTAATAACTTATTATTAGCCTCCCGCTCCCTTACTAATGTCTTTATCTTAATTATTATATAATAAATCTATTATTATACCTACTATTATTACTACTACCCCCGTTCCTATAGCTACTACTCCTACTCCTCCTCCCACTCCTAATCCTATTACTATCCTTATAATAAGTAAGCTCTAGGCATAGTCCTATTATTACTATCTCCTGGCCTAGGTATAGTAATATAAGGGACTGGATACCCAGACCGGAGAAACCGGAGACGCTTCGGCTACTACAGGCCGAAGGGATGGAGAGGCCTATAGGTCTAGGGTATAGAACCCTTATAGCAAAGACTTAGTAAATACTTACTAAAGACTAGAAATAAAGGATCTTAGAGGAAATAAGCAAAAGTAGTATAATAATACGGATCCTATCTTTTAGGTGCTTCTGCTATTAGTTTAACCTAATTATAGCTCTTAGCCCCTTGATACCTTTATAATTCTTTTGCTTCTACCCTGCTTTAGGAAGGTTAGTAATAATAATAGTATTATATACCCGAGTAACGCCTACTAATTAGGCTAAAGAACCTATACTTAATATTTACTAAGAGCAGAGCGAAATAGCCTATATAAACCTATATAAGGGAGCTAACCCTAGCAAGTAATTAGAGGATAATACGAGCTAATAAGAGGAGGTAAGAAGCTATGCTTTAAGCGAGGCTAAGGGCCCTAAAGAGAACGGGCTACTTATACTAAATACTCGCTATATAGATAATAAGTATATATAGGAGAATAGGGAATATAAGACCCCCTCCTATAAACCGGATAGGCTAATAGGCTAGACGTCCATAGCTATAGCTAACGGGCTAGCCTAAGCTAGAGGGCTAGATAAAGCAACTAGCTAAGTGCTAATATAATAGATTATAACTATAATAGCTAACTAATAGGAGCTAATTGCTACTACGTTAAGTAACCAAGCTCCTACTAAGCAATTGCCTAAGGTTTATAAAAAACCCCCGAATTATAATATAGCACGCCTTATTAGCAAATCTACTAGCATAATAAGGGAAGATTAGCTTATTATAGTTAAAGAGGCTTATAAGTACTACCCTAGCTGCTCTAATAGCTAGTATATCTAATAGGCTTTAAGTATAATAGAGCATACCTTATAAATAGAATAGCGGAATTATTAGCAAACGCTTATAAATAAGTCAGGGAACTAAATAGACCCTAAATAGGAAGACTTTAGAATTTTTATAAGAGGGTAGCATATTATACCCGAGCTCTAAGAATAGAACTACTATAATACTCTAAGATAGTACTACTAAAAGGATAATAAGAAACTAATTATATATTAAGCTTAATAGGAGTCTATTAACTAAGTACTTAGCAAGCCGAGTACTAGTAATATAAAGGCGCACGCCTTCTTTTAGGGCTTTATTAGGACCCTAAAGGATTAATTCTTTAAGTAGGATATTAACTATACTAATATATATACTATCGCCCTATATATATAGAGATTATAAGAGATTATAGAAAGGAGACGCAGGGGAACGTCTGCTAGCTATTCCGAGTTATATAAGTAACTATACTTAAGCTCTCTAGACCGCCCTCATAAGAGCAGCTTATAACCCCCTAGGTTAATAGACTTAAGGGATTGCTACCTAGAGACCCTATCCTAGAACGACCGCTTAGCAGATACTCGCATAACGCCTAGCGCTAGTAATATATCTACTAACTCCCGGGGACCTTAATACTATAACTATAAGAAGTATAGCTATATCTCCCCTAACTATACTAAACCCTGTGCGTAGCTAATAGGTAGTAATTAGAACCTAAACCTAAGGCGGGGCAGGATAAGTATAATTATAATACCTAGCGTAACTAATGCTAAAGACTCGGGAAACGAGTAAGCATAGATATAACCCCGAGGGGTATTATATTAGAAATCACCTTAGTTCTAATAAGATAGACTATTAAGGGATAGGTATTAGCGCTCCGAGTATCTAGCGAAGTTAAACTAGAGGTTAATATAGATACCTATATAATAATAGATATTATATAAGAAGACCTCGTCAAGAGGCTCTAACTAAAGGAGGCTACTAATATTATAGCCTCTAAATTAGTAGATTTCTAGGGAAGGCCTATACCTATAGGCAAGGTCTACTAGCTTATATTCTTCCTTATAGATAATCGGGGTTACTTATAGAAGATTCGCTAGGCTTTTATTATAAGCCCTCGCCCTAAAGGAGCAGGAGATATCCTTCTATCTAATAACTTAATAGAATAGGAAGGTACTTATATAGATATTTATATATATACCTAGTTATATAAACCCTTCTCGCTCGTTAAGCTAGAAGTAATTATCTAAGAGATTATAGAGAATAGCTAATAAGCTTATATTATATATCTAATAGGTATTATAAGCCCTAATAAGAAGTATATAAAGTCCTTAGGCGAAGACTTACTAGATAATAAGTAGGAGAAGAAGATTCCTAAGGAACTTTAAGACTTTATTAATATTTTTAATAAAGAGAATATAAAGAAAGTTCCAAGGCTAAAGGGAGTAATATACTATATCGAACTAAAACCTAGTAAGGAACCCCTATATAGACTAATATACCTTATATTAGTAGAGTAGTTATAAATACTCGCTAAGTATATCTAGGATATAGAAGCAGCAGGCTATATACGCCGCTTAACTAGCTCTATAGGAGCACTAGTGCTATTTATACCTAAGAAGGATAGAAGCCTATAACTATATATAGACTATAGGGGATTAAATAAAATTATACTAAAGAACCGTTATCCTCTGCTACTAATTAGCAAGCTTCTAAATAAGCTCGCTAGAGCGAAGTTTATTTCAAAGATTAACTTAAGCGAGGTATACTACTAAATTATAATTAATAAAGCAGATAGGTAGAAAATAGCATTTAGAACGCGATATAGGCACTTTAAGTATACTATAATGCTATTTAGGCTTACGAATACCCTAGTAACTTTTTAGGCATATATTCACTAAATACTCGCTAACCTTCTAGATACTTATTATATTATATACCTAGATAATATTCTAATCTACTTAGATATAAGGGAATAGTATACTAAGGACTTCTATATTATCCTATGCTACCTAAGGGCTACTAAGCTATTTATAAAACTAAAGAAGTGCAACTTCTACTAGATAGAAGTAGATTTTCTAGGGTTCTATATTACCTAAGATAGCATTAGGATAGACCCGGATAGAGTCCGAGTAGTTATTAAATAGCTAGTACTAAAGTCTTTTAGAGATATCTAAGTATTCCTTAGTTTCTATAACTTTTATTATAAGTTTATTATAAGATATTCTCATATCATAGCCCCTATAACTAGCGCGCTTAAGGGAAGCTAGAACGGCACGAAGTTAGGAGCCTTCGCCTAGATAGGGGAGATATAGATCGCATTTGAGATACTTCGGAGAGTATTTACTAAAGCTCTAATACTAAGATATTATAACCTAACGTTAGAAACTAGGGTTAAGACTAATATATCTACTTAGGTAGTATCTAGCGTGCTTTTACAGAAGTATAATATAGTTTAGCACCTAGTAGCCTTCTAGTTAAAGAAGCTCTTAGATATAGAGAGGCGCTAGGCTATAGGATAATAGGAACTCCTTGCTATTATAGAAAG
This sequence comes from Colletotrichum sansevieriae, assembly GCA_026260285.1. Taxonomy (NCBI): domain Eukaryota; kingdom Fungi; phylum Ascomycota; class Sordariomycetes; order Glomerellales; family Glomerellaceae; genus Colletotrichum; species Colletotrichum sansevieriae. The sequence goes on along the minus strand of JAOQIF010000634.1, from coordinate 293 downwards.
TTTAGATTACTAGGCGTAATACCTATAAGGACTCCCCGAGAAATTCATAATACTTATAGACTATATAGCGCTAAAAGGAGTACTTGCTATACTTGCGCGGGATATTTATAGAAGACTTGCGCAATAGGTCTATTACTTATTAGTATTTAACTTTGAAATCTAGTATAAGTTAGGGGTTATTAATCTAGTAGATAGACTATTATAACGCCCTAACTATATAATAGAAGATGCTAAGGTAGATAATATACTTCCTACCCTTAGAAAGAAACTTAGGCTTATTAGCTAGCTTTTAG